>JAHPZR010016174.1:0-7500 GCA_019787425.1 Platygyra sinensis | reverse complement strand
GTATTAATTAAAGAATTGCAAACTGTGGCTGAACGAAAAAAAAAAACAAAGCCGAAATTTCAACTCGGGTGTTTCCTTTGGAAAGCCCGAGTAATGAGCGACAAAAGTAGTTGAGACATGTTTAGGAAATGACGCTTTTCGATACTTAAGCGTTTGTTCTATTTTATTTGCATCTAGCCTTAATTCTTTGATACCCCCGGCCCCCCAATTCAATGTTGTGTGGGCGCTGTGGTCTGTGTAGTCAAAAAAATAGAAAAATCAACATTTTTTGGGGGGGAAGGGGGCAAAACGTGACCAAGACGCTCAAAAATCGAATTTTACTACCAAGTGTCTCAACACTTTTGTCGCCCATTGCTTGCATATGGTAGCTGCATCTGTGTCTAAATCTTCAAGGCCTAGCCTATTTCAAGCTGCAATGGTCGCAAGCCATTCTCTATGTTAGTGAGCGTAAGAGCAAGCTTTTTATGTCACACACACACCATATTTGTATTCTTGGTAAAGGACTGGTCATCTAGCTTGCAGCCGAGGCTAATGTGAGAAGTCTTTTCATATGTAAATAGCATTAATCTCTTTTTAACGATAGTCTCCCACATGAGCTTCCATTCCAAGATAGTTCCAGTCCATTACCAAGAGTACAAACATTGCCTATCAATAATAGCTTAAATTATCAGTGCGTAACCCAGGAGTCACAATGTTAAATTAGTTAACAAACAATTGCAAAAAGTTCAAAGAGGTGGGTCGAAGTCATAGAGGGGGGGTGGGAATAACAGTAAAAGGAACAGGAAGAGGGAAGTTGACAGAAAAATGAAGTGGTGTATATCAGAAATAGTCTCATGTGCGGTGTAAAACGAACAGTTAATACCTATTGTTTTACCCTTTTCTCAAGATGCAAATGACTCCTTTGTTCATCGTTTTGCTTTTATGCTATGCAGTATGACGTCAGCTGTTGCGTGTTACATGGATCATAAACCGGAAATATGTACAGTGTACAACCTCTAGAATCAGATCGGAAGGTTATTGTTCGTATAAGTTAGTTAAAAGCTAAGTACAAATCAGTCTTACACGCTTGAGCGTTGCCACTTGATACTTAAACTTGCTGTTCTCAGTCAAAAGCTTATCCAGTTCCGGGTTACAGGCGCCTTCACTTTCACCGTCTTCAAGCTCCGAACCAGATCCAATAGAATTCTGTAGAGCTGCGATTTTCCTCTTCAAGCTCATGATTTCATCCTCCTGAAAATTATGAGAGCACAACACATATCAAAACAGCACATAATATAAGGAAGGAATTTTTAACAAAGTCGAAATTTACCGCTATTTTAGCGCGTTTAGAATATTCCTCGACCGCGCTACCGTCCGCCATGTTGTTGTTGGTACCACGTGGATGTTGTGACACGTGCAAAGTTCTGATTTGTGCAAACCTTGAACTTGAAATAAGACAACTTGAAACCACCCTCAAAGCTTTTTTAGAACCAAAGGAAAAGAATGTTCGTGGAACCACAAAAAAATTCATTCACTGATGCAATTTTTTCCCCGAGATGCTTTCATGGCCTGGTTACAAAGGCTTTTGAAGAGTGGTTACTAAGTTGATAAATAATATGGCGACCTCTGTAGCGGGAAAACGCTCAGTGTTTACACAATTCTATATAGTTTAAATAATATTAAAAGACTTCCAAATAGCCTGAGATTAATTAATCTAACTAGCTGCCGAACATGGGTACCCTGGGCCAGGCACAGATTGGAATTTCGACGTTCTTTCCGTCCCCGCATCCGACAGATCAGTGTGGAACAAATGGCCTTCCTCTCACTCCAAATTCCATCGTGATCATGGGACGATTTCAGCACCTAAAGAATCTTTACCACGAGAACGTCTGTCAGTATCTGGACATCATTAGAGTCAAACATGGTGAGTATAATATGAGAAAAGTTCAGTATAGCTTGAAAATCCTGGAGAATTTGCTTTGGGAAACCTCATTTTCCATAATTTTTCATTACGAATTTGCAAACAAGCGATGCTAATTATGGGGAATTCCACCACTTGCAAAACCACCACCACCCGGGGCTTGCTGAAAGACCTTGTAAAAGAAGGGATTGTCTTTTTCTGGGCTAAATACATTTTGAGAAACAACAACTATTAGGAATGTTTCAACCAGCTTAAAATACTTACAGCACTGAGGTTGTTTGGAGTATAGCTTTTTGATCAGACAAATAGTGTAGGAGAATAACCAATAAGCTGAGAGAAGACTTGAAAATCGTGAGACATGCCAGCAACAAACACAGTTGTTTGGTACGCCCTCTTTCTTGTCGAGAGAAACCTGGCCACACGGGTGGCTGTCACAATACGGGGCATATGTACTACATTTTGTTTTATTGAGATTCTAAAGCAAAAGGGGACAAAGAATTTAGTGCATTGGTAGAACGTGCACATGATGAGAAATTCAGAATTTGCTCTTTCATAAATGTTTAGAAACTGAAGCTTTGCAAAAAAAAGCTAGGCTGAGAAGATATAACGATTAATTCTTCCAAAAAGTGTATTTGTAGTATTGTGTACTTACCGATTATCAACGTAAAGCTTAGCATACTCCTCAGCTCTGTCCTTTATTCCAGCATTTGAAAAAAAAGCTTTCCGTCCAATTTAAGGTCAGGCAAATTTGAGGTAAAGTCCCTGGGGGTCTGGGCATAAAATCATCGCAAAGCTGCGGTAATTTCCCCGCTATTGCCCGACAAAGTCCCCGCATGTCGCGGGGGTGGGGAGGGGGGGGAGGAAACAAATGACTAGTGCATAAGTAAATGTGACTACTTCCCCCCTCCCTACCCCCCTTGGATTTTATTTCTTTCTGTTCACTCCTTTGCTTGAAACAAATACCAGTTACCAAGAGATTGCAAACCATAAATACTAATGAAATGTTTTCTGGCTATTAAAGGGAGTAAAAGAAGTAGAGCTGTACCCACCCAAGCCAGATGAGGTCGAATAAGCCTAGTTTCAACAAAAAGTAGGAAGCTTTACTAGAATTTCCTGAGAGATTGCGGTATAAAAGCAACAAGTCCTTCCACAATGATAGCCTCCAAATAACTTTACTGTCGCACTACTAAAATAACCAAAATACATGTACAGGGACATATGGTGTATTCATGCTTTAGATAAATTAAAGCATACTAAGGAATCACTCTTATTATCTCCTTCCAATCATTCCCTTCCCTGTATTAACATTTTCTCACAAGATACATTTGTACCTCTTTGGAGAAGCCAGGTTTGAAAAAAAAATAGTCATACCCTCTCCCCTCCACAGAACATTTTTGGTTTGAGCTCCTACCCTCTAGACGTCCAGTTTTGTTTCATAGTTTCTTTTAAAATGTTTGTTTTGACACCCCAACCACCCCACCCTCTCTGAATTTTCAGTGGCCCTTTTTGACTGTTTTTTGTATAGAAAGGCTTATAGTTGCAGAGGAGTTTTATTCTGAAAACTTGAAGACAGCTTTGAAAAGTGGCAAGGCTTTCCGGTGAGTTTTTATTTTAAAAAGCTCCCTTTTAGTTACATGTACAAGCCTTGGATTAAAAAAAACTTCCTGTCAGTCACTGGGCTGCTGAAATATGCACCCCAAAAGTCTTCTATGGCACGGGGATACTACATGCATTACCGGCCGTTTTGATTTTTTTTTCTTTAATAGTTTTCATACTGCAAAATGAGTTCTGCATTCCAGATTGAGTATCCATAAATAAAGCTGAGTTGACAGAATATGGAAGTTAAAACAATTTCAAATAGTTTTATTTCTATTTTTTAAAGGATACAATATTCTGTCCTATCAGACAAAGATTATACTGAAATCATATTTAACGTATTTGACTGCTAGTTAAAAATTGATATCTCTACCAATGTGTTTTATCCATTAATGTTACTTAATTCATACATGTCCTTATTTTTCAGCTATAAAGATATCACAAACATTGCTTTTGATGTTCTTCATGGCCTTGCCTTCCTGAATGCACAAGGCATTGTTCATAGGAATTTGTCTCCAAGGAACATATCAATTACACCTAAGGTGTCAGACTGTGTAGAAGTTGTTCTTTAACTCACTTGATCACCTTGTTAGTACAGGGCTTGAGAAAGAGAAATTGAATTCCAGCATGCCCTCTAGACAAGTACTGTGGTTCTCAAATTTTCCTTTCCCAGTGGGCAAGTCTTAATTAATTTTGCTCTTTTAATGATTTAGTTGGCAGATAATTTGCCTTCAGGAGCCCTTGCCCACTGGGTAAGTGAAAATGAAAAGTAACATTGCACAGCTGCAGGAAAATGTGCTTGTTGCGGACAACCAAACAGCACTTTCTTTTTGCCCCTGAACTATACTTGAACGCAGTATTGCAAATATACCTGCAATCACTGTTGTTGATGTTTTGGTTTTAATTTTTAATGCAGGGCCGAGTGAAGCTGTCTAGAAGTGGTTTATACTACATAACAGGTTTTGGAGCACATGTTGCATTTCCAATTGGGTGAGTTGTATTTATCCCCAACCATATTGGTAGAGATATCAATTTTTAACTAGCAGTCAAATACGTTAAATATGATTTCAGTATAATCTTTGTCTGATAGGACAGAATATTGTATCCTTTAAAAAATAGAAATAAAACTATTTGAAATTGTTTTAACTTCCATATTCTGTCAACTCAGCTTTATTTATGGATACTCAATCTGGAATGCAGAACTCATTTTGCAGTATGAAAACTATTAAAGAAAAAAAAATCAAAACGGCCGGTAATGCATGTAGTATCCCCGTGCCATAGAAGACTTTTGGGGTGCATATTTCAGCAGCCCAGTGACTGACAGGAAGTTTTTTTTAATCCAAGGCTTGTACATGTAACTAAAAGGGAGCTTTTTAAAATAAAAACTCACCGGAAAGCCTTGCCACTTTTCAAAGCTGTCTTCAAGTTTTCAGAATAAAACTCCTCTGCAACTATAAGCCTTTCTATACAAAAAACAGTCAAAAAGGGCCACTGAAAATTCAGAGAGGGTGGGGTGGTTGGGGTGTCAAAACAAACATTTTAAAAGAAACTATGAAACAAAACTGGACGTCTAGAGGGTAGGAGCTCAAACCAAAAATGTTCTGTGGAGGGGAGAGGGTATGACTATTTTTTTTTCAAACCTGGCTTCTCCAAAGAGGTACAAATGTATCTTGTGAGAAAATGTTAATACAGGGAAGGGAATGATTGGAAGGAGATAATAAGAGTGATTCCTTAGTATGCTTTAATTTATCTAAAGCATGAATACACCATATGTCCCTGTACATGTATTTTGGTTATTTTAGTAGTGCGACAGTAAAGTTATTTGGAGGCTATCATTGTGGAAGGACTTGTTGCTTTTATACCGCAATCTCTCAGGAAATTCTAGTAAAGCTTCCTACTTTTTGTTGAAACTAGGCTTATTCGACCTCATCTGGCTTGGGTGGGTACAGCTCTACTTCTTTTACTCCCTTTAATAGCCAGAAAACATTTCATTAGTATTTATGGTTTGCAATCTCTTGGTAACTGGTATTTGTTTCAAGCAAAGGAGTGAACAGAAAGAAATAAAATCCAAGGGGGGTAGGGAGGGGGGAAGTAGTCACATTTACTTATGCACTAGTCATTTGTTTCCTCCCCCCCCTCCCCACCCCCGCGACATGCGGGGACTTTGTCGGGCAATAGCGGGGAAATTACCGCAGCTTTGCGATGATTTTATGCCCAGACCCCCAGGGACTTTACCTCAAATTTGCCTGACCTTAAATTGGACGGAAAGCTTTTTTTTCAAATGCTGGAATAAAGGACAGAGCTGAGGAGTATGCTAAGCTTTACGTTGATAATCGGTAAGTACACAATACTACAAATACACTTTTTGGAAGAATTAATCGTTATATCTTCTCAGCCTAGCTTTTTTTTGCAAAGCTTCAGTTTCTAAACATTTATGAAAGAGCAAATTCTGAATTTCTCATCATGTGCACGTTCTACCAATGCACTAAATTCTTTGTCCCCTTTTGCTTTAGAATCTCAATAAAACAAAATGTAGTACATATGCCCCGTATTGTGACAGCCACCCGTGTGGCCAGGTTTCTCTCGACAAGAAAGAGGGCGTACCAAACAACTGTGTTTGTTGCTGGCATGTCTCACGATTTTCAAGTCTTCTCTCAGCTTATTGGTTATTCTCCTACACTATTTGTCTGATCAAAAAGCTATACTCCAAACAACCTCAGTGCTGTAAGTATTTTAAGCTGGTTGAAACATTCCTAATAGTTGTTGTTTCTCAAAATGTATTTAGCCCAGAAAAAGACAATCCCTTCTTTTACAAGGTCTTTCAGCAAGCCCCGGGTGGTGGTGGTTTTGCAAGTGGTGGAATTCCCCATAATTAGCATCGCTTGTTTGCAAATTCGTAATGAAAAATTATGGAAAATGAGGTTTCCCAAAGCAAATTCTCCAGGATTTTCAAGCTATACTGAACTTTTCTCATATTATACTCACCATGTTTGACTCTAATGATGTCCAGATACTGACAGACGTTCTCGTGGTAAAGATTCTTTAGGTGCTGAAATCGTCCCATGATCACGATGGAATTTGGAGTGAGAGGAAGGCCATTTGTTCCACACTGATCTGTCGGATGCGGGGACGGAAAGAACGTCGAAATTCCAATCTGTGCCTGGCCCAGGGTACCCATGTTCGGCAGCTAGTTAGATTAATTAATCTCAGGCTATTTGGAAGTCTTTTAATATTATTTAAACTATATAGAATTGTGTAAACACTGAGCGTTTTCCCGCTACAGAGGTCGCCATATTATTTATCAACTTAGTAACCACTCTTCAAAAGCCTTTGTAACCAGGCCATGAAAGCATCTCGGGGAAAAAATTGCATCAGTGAATGAATTTTTTTGTGGTTCCACGAACATTCTTTTCCTTTGGTTCTAAAAAAGCTTTGAGGGTGGTTTCAAGTTGTCTTATTTCAAGTTCAAGGTTTGCACAAATCAGAACTTTGCACGTGTCACAACATCCACGTGGTACCAACAACAACATGGCGGACGGTAGCGCGGTCGAGGAATATTCTAAACGCGCTAAAATAGCGGTAAATTTCGACTTTGTTAAAAATTCCTTCCTTATATTATGTGCTGTTTTGATATGTGTTGTGCTCTCATAATTTTCAGGAGGATGAAATCATGAGCTTGAAGAGGAAAATCGCAGCTCTACAGAATTCTATTGGATCTGGTTCGGAGCTTGAAGACGGTGAAAGTGAAGGCGCCTGTAACCCGGAACTGGATAAGCTTTTGACTGAGAACAGCAAGTTTAAGTATCAAGTGGCAACGCTCAAGCGTGTAAGACTGATTTGTACTTAGCTTTTAACTAACTTATACGAACAATAACCTTCCGATCTGATTCTAGAGGTTGTACACTGTACATATTTCCGGTTTATGATCCATGTAACACGCAACAGCTGACGTCATACTGCATAGCATAAAAGCAAAACGATGAACAAAGGAGTCATTTGCATCT
>JAHPZR010016173.1:22500-41738 GCA_019787425.1 Platygyra sinensis | reverse complement strand
TTTTTATATGATTCTAAAGCTGTCGCTGTTGTTGTTGTTATGAAGTTCAATCCTTTCCACCAGCGACATGAGAGTTTGGAAACCTACGCCTTCCAAGTTTCACGTCCAATCTCTTAATATGTCTGCAGTGAAACAGCTCTGGAAATACCGATCCACCCGCACAGATTGACTGCGAAGCATTGAACGGCGCAGTAGTAGTCCACTGTCTGCCGACCGTTGTCAAAGCTTCTACGCTTGATGAATAAGCCGTGAAGTTCTTTTTATTTCATCTCCAACAGCAGCAGCAGCAGCAGCAGCAGCAGCTATTTTCTGGTATTTTTTTTATTCGATGGTTGAAATCACGAACAAAATCGCGAGGGAACTGGACGCCAGCGAAAAACAGAAGACTTGACTGGGCAGAGGGTGTGGACCAAGGTAAATAGAGGGGCTGTGGACATCTTTGAAAATGTGAATTCCCCGTTTCTCCAGAAACGAAAAATTCCCATTGGTTAAAAAGCGACAGAAGTGTCATCACCTTGACAACGGCCGATGATAATCCCCTCCAGGAGCGTTTTGCGGCTTGCACCAGTTGTCATCACTGCCACGTACATGTCGTGATTCGTAATGGAGCAGTTGTCTTTTTAAAATATAACTGTGTTAAAAGAAACTGCAAAGTTTCTTCGCTCAAAGATGAACAGAAGGAAGCTGCTGTTCATCTTCTGCGGCCGAAACACGTTGTTGCAATAGCTGTTATTGGAGTTGAGCCTGCTGTCAAATATTCTTATTTTTAGAAAGACATTCAAACGAGGTTAAAGGGTCCATACAAAGCAGAATAGCCCTTTTCACGGTTACCTTTGCTCATTTGCATTACAATAAAATTTAGCATGTATGTGAGGCAATTTCGGGCTATTTTGCAGTTTTAGCCCGAAATTGCCTCGCATCCATGTTGGATTATATTGTAATGCAAATGAGAAAAACTAACCGTGAAAAGGGCTATTGACCCTTTCGCTTGGTTTGCATGTCAAACTGCTGATAACTGCGATAAGAGATATTTTGCCGACCGGCGTTGAAGAAAGTCCTGATACATTAAGTCTGCACATCGGAACCAGAAGTGCTTTGAAGACTAAATGCAAATTTGGTGTTCTTGCTGCAATTCCTAAACTTTGGAAGAACAAAATCCGAAGTAATAGCCCAATGGGTGCTGAACTATTCAAGTCTCTTGCCGATAGAGACACCATTCCCTCCTCTAAAAAGGCTCGTTTGATACTCACAGTGCATTCTTTGCTTCCTCCCATTGTTGAAATCATTCTAAGTAAACAAGCGCCAAATGTCACTGAGGACGTCACCGTGGAAAACAAGTTGAGAAGCGTTTAGCTTAAAACTATACATAACATAATTTTATCAACGAATCTCTCTCTTTGTAAAATGAATATAAAAGAAACACCGCGATGCGAACACTGCCTCTTCTAAAATTAAACTCTTGTTCTGATATGTTTCTTGAATGCTCTGTAGTGGAACCCTTTTGTAAAGACGTTAATTTATAACGTGGTGGAATATCAAGCGTTCAGACAATGTTAATCCCAGTTACGCTGAAATCCTTTTCGGCTACAAACCTGAATCTAAGAGATTTACGAGTTAAATCGTTATCTTCGTATTGCTATAGAAATTAGTCAGAGTCTCCGAGCTTGAAGGTCTTTCTTGCCTTCTGGCCTCACTGGAAAATAAAATCAAATGTGAAAGGCAAATGGCCATTAAAAACTCAAAGGTCAGAAAATACGAAGCTAAGTGAATCACTCTCCTCCTGCATTCAGGGATGCGTAAAGTATTTTCATTTCAATCTTCTTTGTACTTGTCTATTCCCAACCCTATTTTCCACGTTCCAATAATGAAAGTTATATATGTTATTTACCGGGCGGGAGGTGCGTATGGGAAAAAACTGTGCCCGAGGTCTTGAGTACGGCCCGAGGCCGAAGGCCTCGGGCCGTACTCAAGACCAAGGGCACAGTTTTTTTTCCCATACGGACCGACCTAGCCATTTTAAAGAGAACAGAGATAAACTTGCGTTGACTAATCGTCGATGGATGTGTAAAAAAGGCAAAAAATTGACGATTACCGCTAACTTTTAGGAGCGAAATTCAGTTACAGCGTTGAGCAGGAAAAAATCCGGCCCGTGGCCGATCGCAAAATGCTGGACCAGTCACGTGCGCAAGATTAGCCAATCAAATTCCTGGATTTAGGATTCCGGCCCGCTCAGATGCTTGAGAAAAAAATAAAACGTGTTATGTTTCTTTATTTTTTTCGAGTTCTTTAAAATGCCACTACGACCAAAAAAACGTTCCTTTTTTGTTTGAATTTCAAACTGTGTTAACTAAGCACTAACTGACCCAAGTTTTAAGTTCTGATTTTAAAAAGACGCCTGCTTATTTTAACTGGAATTTTCTTATTTATTGGTCCGCCATTACGATCTTTAAATCTTGAGAGAGCTGGGTCGAGGAGAAAAAATGAGGTCAAAGACTCACTAGTTTTAAGAATGCAATGCGTGTGTACGCATCTGAATTAATATGCAGCACGGGAGTTTGGGCTTTCAGACTTTTAAACTCGTGTTCTGCATATATAATAAATTGTGTTTACATGCTGAAATCTTAAGCTTTTGAGTAAATGGCGTCATTTTCTCTAGATCCAAGCCTCTGATGTCCTATCAGTCGGTTTTGACCGTGAGTAACGGCGGATCTTAAAATCCAAAACTTGCGCTCAAAACAGACAGCCTTCGGATACAAACTCAAGGCTCAAAATTTTGCCAGTAAGGTTTTAAGCGAACACGCCCTCAAAATCTGAAGAAAAAAGGAAATGTTTTTTGATCATAATAGCGCTTTAATTTGTACTTTTTCTATATATATTTTTGTGTAGTATATCCTACTGAAAATGTTTTAGCGTTATAAATGTAATTCTGCAATTAAAAAAAGTTATACTGTATGGAAATAGTATAAGTGTAGGTAGCTTCATTGATATTGTAAGTGGTGTAAGTAACTGTACTGGTACCGTAAGTAATGTAAGCACTTGTGGCGTCTTGTTTAATAAAATTGTATGTCATTGTATGTCGCTCGCAAACAACACCCCCGCCCATCCCAACCCCTGCGGAGGAGGAGCTAATAAGTCCACTTTTTTTTTTTTAAATGCTGCATCCTCTCTATTTTTCTTGCTCGCTTTGCTCGCAAACCCCACCCCGACCCCTGAGTGCTTCGCGGTCGCTTCGCTCGGTTTTTCTTTCGCGTGCGTAAATATAGAGAGACTGAAAACAGTTTAGATGCTGTTCTCAAAGCGAAGCGGGGACTTGGACAATATTCCTCCAACACAGGTAGATATTTGTGGAAATGCAGTGATTTAGTATTTTTCTGCCCAATCAGCTAGGAGGTTTAGTTAGGTAACTCTGTCGCCTTCTTACACGAAGTAGTTTTTCTTCATCGATCGACCCATTTGATTGGCCCCGTACAACGGGAAGATTGCCGAGGAAGACAGCGTAGGAAATCGCAAGCCTTAACATGGGGGCTAGGAACCAATACGCTTCCATCAATTTTCTCAGCGGATGTTTGAACATATATCGTAAATTTTTATACTTAATGTACGCCATTTCTACAATGTTGTTTTTGTTTACGAGGAAAGCTTGTCGAGTACCAATTTCTTCTTGATCGTTAAATAAGTTCTTAGACTTTCCATGATGTGCAATCGCGGTTGCACGGGCCACGCGAATAAGTCGACCGTACGTCAGAGGGAACGATCGGCGTTTTACCGACAGTGCTAGCACATTTTCTTGGTATACGCGTCAAACCAAACTGCAACTTTAGTTTGTCCTCTGTACGATGGATTACAATGTGAAGACGATTGTTGCGCATTACGTGGGTATGTTTTTTGGCGAAGAAAGGGAAACGAATTATTGTTGGGGAATTCGCAAAAATGTTTGAGACAGTGGTCGGTATAGAACTTTTGAAGCGTGATAAACGCGCAGTGTAGGACACGTGGAGGTACAGGGTGGCGACTAAATCTTAGAAGAGTGGGAAGGCTATCCAAGAGCAGCTGCTAAGAGGAAAATGTCCATTTTCCCCGCTGAGTTTAAATAAAGAAGACTGAAAGAGTTATGAAAGAATTATTTTGAGAAAGAAACAGGGCCATCGATAATCGTTAGATTATAGTGATTTGTCGGATCCCATGCCGATCAGGCAAATCGAATATCAGCTGAAAACACTGCTCACGGTTCTGCCTTCGTGTACCGGCTCACAAGAGCCGCTAGAAAGGTCCAAACACTACACATCAGCTAACCAATGACTTATAAACAAAGAAAGAACAATGGTTATTCCCTTGTGAGCTCGTACACAAGGACAGCATCCCGCTCACCGCCAATGAAGTAAGCTGTCAAACGTTAAGGACACTTTGTAATTGCCGGCCAAGTTCACAGAAAGGAAGCAAACTTTCGCCCGAAATATCGCATCGTCTCGGCTAGTAGCCCCTGGATCTCCGAGGAGACCATTTGGTAGGATAAAGACATTTGTCGAGAGGTGCAGGTGATACACCTTTAGTGATATTCTTAAAAATTCTTGTGACATAGCCCTCTTGTAAAAAAAAACCTGAGACAAACCATTTTCCTGGGATGAAAATCAGAAATCACATGGGACTATTTTGAACTTATTTTAGGTAATCTTGAATGTGCGATCACACTTTGAGGCGTAGAATAAAAGCAACTAAAGCATCACCGCAAGCTTCTGGCACACAGGAAGCATGTTTCACTTGGATTGTCAGTGAATGTAAACTGAGATCAAAACAAATGTTTTATTCTGTGATTGCTCTGCATCATGCATTTGCATCCAAAATTAAAAAAAGGGGACATGTTTAACGGCCAGAGCGACAACAAAGACAGGAAGCCAGTCATGAATTACATTTTAAATGACAAAGAAACTGTAAAGCTAGAAGCATTTTGTCTTCGATAACATACACAGCACTTGCACGCAATGCTTGAAATTTTGTTGGCAGAAACAAACGATTTTGTGCAAAGTTCTCATTCTCTCAGACAAATTGATGATGAATTCCAAACCGATTTCTTCTACAGTCAGCTAGCTGTTGCATGCATCTTCAGTCCTTTTAGTTTCATTTTAATTTGTAAACGTGTTTAAAAAAAAATTACTCTTCTAGTCCTTTTCTGTGAATCACTGATATATTATATTAAATGTCACTCAAACTGATAATGTCTCTTCTACAAAATTAGAGCCTCCAGGCAAAGCTGGCAACATGTCAACATGGTCATTTTCGTTCAGGGGAACAAAAGACATTTCTGGATTTTCGATCGATTTCCCTCTCAGTGATCTTCTTTAAAATAGGAAACGCTTCTGTGGAGATTTTGGGAACAACCTATGAATGAGGAACAGGAGAGAAAATGCAGAATTATAAAGGCATAAGGGAAAATGTAGCCTCCCCCCCTGAAAGGCAGTCATAAATAATAAACTGAGCTTGAGAATATTCACAGCCTAATAAAAGAAAATGCTTGAAAAGGTGAATCTTTAAATTTCCCCAGACTACAGAACAGCTTCCACCCTTTTATCAAAGTTATTACCTGATATGCCATTTCTCAGGGGAATTAGAGTTTTATGTGGTGTTGTAACATGCACCCCGCCTGGTTATAGCTCAGTTGGTAGAGCGCTAGATTGTCGTTGAAAGGACTTCTAGATAATAAACTCGGCTGAACTTGAAAGTATGTCAGATTTCCTTAATGCACGGAACTGCTAGAGAGGTTACTTAAAGCTTTTACTATATACTGCCGGCCACAGAGTTGCTTCTTCCATTTTCCAGGGAGATTGGAGTTAACCGCGAGATCTCATATGCACCACCGAGTCCTCTCGGCTCCCGGCACTCTGCTCTTTGCCCAGGATTTAGACGTTTTTGGAGAGGCGCAGGGATAGTTCAGAAATTGCAGAAAACCCTCACTGATATACTTAATGAATTCTGCTTACATCGTCGTACTGTGAAAACCCTGAGAGAAAACATTTTACCAGGGTTGAAAATATCAAATGTGTAACGACACTTTGAGACGTAGAAAAAACTAACAGAAGCAAATATAACATCATAAGCTTCTGCCACGCAGGAAGCGTGTTTCACTTGGATCGTCAGAGAATGTAAATTGGGATCAAAACAAATGTTGTCACGGTATTCTGTGTTTTCTCTGCATCATTTATTCTTGCATGCAAAGTTTTAAAGGAGACTCATTTATCAGCCAAAGCGACAACAAACAAAGAAAGCCAGTCATGAATTACATTTCAAATGACAAAGCTGGAAACATTTTGCCTTCGATAACATAAACAGCAGCTTGTATACTCAATACTTTAAATTGTGTTGGCAGAATCACAGGATTTTGTGCAAAGTTCTCTGTCATTGTGACAAAGCCTTGGAAATCTTCCAAACCAAAGCGGGCGCTCCTTAAATAACCTTACTGCATCTACATGTTTGCTTAATTTTTTCCCTCTCCAACCCCCTCCCAGATGCGCAGGGGAAAAAAAGAACCTTTTCAGCCAAGCTTTAATCTATATTGAAGACAGACGGGTTAACTTGAAGCAACGATATTTCCATCAGGAACGGTTGCCTTTGAAAGAAAATATGAAAAGTTAGTTCAACAAGGACATCAAATTGGCCTTCAGTCCACAAGAGCATATTTCCTCTGTTTATTAACATCTGTAAAATTGTCAGCCGTAATTTAAAACGAGAGACGTTTAATTCAAAAAAAAAAATTACAACAATGATGAAAAATGTCCGCCAACAGCTATCTTTCAGCATTTCTTCTAAAATCTTTATCTTTGAACATAGGTAATCTTTTTATCTTTTCATCATGTTTGTGTACGACAGCTAACTCGAAAAAACAAAGGCAAAGCACTTGTCTGATTGTGTCCTTTACTGCTTGTCTGACTTCTTCTATCTTCCAGCAGTAAAGAATCGGGTTTAACGACGAATTTAAGTTAATTAAAGTACCTGTATAAATCCAAGCGTAACAAAGAGATGAAGATAGTCCACTATATACCGTCAATACCAACACTATATTACAGGGTAGATAACAAGCGACCAACGTCAGTTGCAGCCATAGTGCAGTGGACACTGCCTTTTTGTATCGCGTTACGTTCAGTTCATTTGTTTGGCTCCGTTGTTGAACATGGCCTTGTACTTGACTTTGATGATGACGGAGGGTAAGGAATATCTTTGTGTAAGAGAAGCTCGAGATTACTAGACACAGAGATGTTATTATGCCAGCGCACCATAGGGTTATCAAGCGATTCCAAAATTGTATCGCTGAATAGACAGTGCACACAACCCAAATGGCAATAACGATAACGTAAGTTCGCTTAAAAGTTACAACTTGTCTGTATCTTAGTCCTAACAATAACGCGAGAAATCTGTCCACGCTTATTGCAGTCAGTGTCAACACAGACACTCCACAGAAAATAGTGGTTGCTGTAAAGCCCAGAGTCGATGCGTAGTAAAACATATTCCAATGTTCATTCGCCATAGACATGCAATAGGCAACAAAGAGAGGCTCTGAAATAAGACCAACACAGAGATCAGTTGTTGCAAGGCTACCAAGCAGAGCTTGGACGGCAAATGAAGCGAAGACTCCTTGTGAAGAGCAATTAGGATCAGACTATTCCCAATAAATGCAGTAACGGACATGAATATGATTAAAACTGAAATAAATATCAACTGGCCGTGCAGTGCAGGAGTTAAATCTGGCGAACAAGTTAAGTCTCCGACCCCTTTTTGCTGCCCATCTTCACTAATGTTTAATGCTGCCATACCGCTCTGAAAGATATCTATTTGTAGATTATTATCCGCAAGTATAATCATTGGCAAAACTACTTGGTATAGTTAAGTTACAAAAGCTCCTCGTTGCCACAGTAACTGAGAAACAATTCAAACGCCTTTTATGGGCCTTGTCATCTCTTCAAACATGTCAGTACATTGACAGATTCGAAAGAGAACTCGGTTAACTTAAAAAGCAGCTGGTTTACTGTAGGACTGTGAGGGCTGACTGACGAGAGAAACGACATGTCTACTGAAATATTTCCAAGTGGTTTTATCGCTCGTATATTTATATTTTTGCTAATCTAACAAATTCAGTTTTCTCGATGAAAATCACTAATTAAAAATGAAGTTTTCTCCGTTTATTATGAAATATATATATATATATATATATATTACTGAATAAATGTTTGAAAGAAAATTCGCCCTGAGCGGGATTTGAACCCACGTCCCCCCGCACACTAGTCGGGTGTGATAACCACTACACCATCAGGACAACCATGCTGGCTACACGGCAATCGACGATGTGATTTACGTGGTTTGGAACAGGGTCTCCCGGGAAATTTTCCTTCAAGGTGACAGGGTAGGGGAGCCTATAACTCCAATTGAAATCCAACTAAGGATCAAGTTAATGATGCACGACCGAAGTCAACTTAGCGGAAGACAATGGAGGATCCACAAGGGATACAGGCTAATTTCAAATTAATTATATAGAATATGAGAGAAACCCTGACCCTGTACACCCCAAATAATCATATTTACTGAATAAATGTTTGAAAGAAAATTCGCCCTGAGCGGGATTTGAACCCACGTCCCCCCGCACACTAGTCGGGTGTGATAACCACTACACCATCAGGACAACCATGCTGGCTACACGGCAATCGACGATGTGATTTACGTGGTTTGGAACAGGGTCTCCCGGGAAATTTTCCTTCAAGGTGACAGGGTAGGGGAGCCTATAACTCCAATTGAAATCCAACTAAGGATCAAGTTAATGATGCACGACCGAAGTCAACTTAGCGGAAGACAATGGAGGATCCACAAGGGATACAGGCTAATTTCAAATTAATTATATAGAATATGAGAGAAACCCTGACCCTGTACACCTCAAATAATCATATTTACTGAATAAATGTTTGAAAGAAAATTCGCCCTGAGCGGGATTTGAACCCACGTCCCCCCGCACACTAGTCGGGTGTGATAACCACTACACCATCAGGACAACCATGCTGGCTACACGGCAATCGACGATGTGATTTACGTGGTTTGGAACAGGGTCTCCCGGGAAATTTTCCTTCAAGGTGACAGGGTAGGGGAGCCTATAACTCCAATTGAAATCCAACTAAGGATCAAGTTAATGATGCACGACCGAAGTCAACTTAGCGGAAGACAATGGAGGATCACACAAGGGATACAGGCTAATTTCAAATTAATTATATAGAATATGAGAGAAACCCTGATCCTGTACACCTCAAATAATCATATTTACTGAATAAATGTTTGAAAGAAAATTCGCCCTGAGCGGGATTTGAACCCACGTCCCCCCGCACACTAGTCGGGTGTGATAACCACTACACCATCAGGACAACCATGCTGGCTACACGGCAATCGACGATGTGATTTACGTGGTTTGGAACAGGGTCTCCCGGGAAATTTTCCTTCAAGGTGACAGGGTAGGGGAGCCTATAACTCCAATTGAAATCCAACTAAGGATCAAGTTAATGATGCACGACCGAAGTCAACTTAGCTGAAGACAATGGAGGATCACACAAGGGATACAGGCTAATTTCAAATTAATTATATAGAATATGAGAGAAACCCTGACCCTGTACACCTCAAATAATCATATTTACTGAATAATGATTTTTTAAGGAAGCTGGGAGGGTTAGGGAGGCTACCGGAAGGAGCGATTTTGTGCACCATTGATGTGGTGGGTCTGTATCCACACATACCACACAATGAGGGATTGGAGGCAGTGAAGGAGGCACTGATGGCTTTCGAGGGGTCACAAGGCCAACACTGGGAAGGTTCGTTTAATGAGGACATTGTTGTTTTTACGGAATTGGTATTAAAGAACAACAACTTCGAATTTAATGACCAACACTATCTACAAAAGCTAGGAACTGCAATAGGGACGAGGATGGCTCCTTCTTACGCCAACATTTTCATGGACAATTTGGAAAGACGTCTGATCAGGAATGCGGAATTTAAGCCTCATACTTGGTGGAGGTTTATTGACGACATATTTATTATTTGGACGCACGGTGAGGAAAAGCTTAAGGAATTTTTGGATTATTTAAACAATGCACATCGCACCATCAAGTTTACTTCGAAGTGGTCTATGGAAGAAATAGAGTTCTTGGATGTTAAGGTGGTTAATGAGTCGGGGGTGCTCGAGACGGATTTGCATGTCAAGCCTACGGACAGCCATCAATATCTGTACCACACATCATGTCATCCGAAGGCATGTAAGAAGGGCATACCTTATGCTCAAGCATTACGCTTAAGAAGGGTGTGTTCCAAATCATGTTTCTTTGAAAAGAGAGCGAAAGATCTTATAGAGTTTTTGGTTGAGAGGGGTTATAAGAGAGGTTTTGTGGAGAGCCAAATTGGAAGGGCGAGACGATTGCCTAGGGAGGAGACTTTGAGGGACAAGCAACGAGACCGTAATGAGAGAGTACCATTGGTTGTTACGTACCATCCTGGCTTGCCAAACATTGGTCAAATATTGAGGGAGTTACACCCAATACTTGAATCGTCGGACAGGTGTAGTGGGGCCATTAACAGTGTTCCAATGGTATCGTTTCGGCGACCTAAGAGTTTAGCCGATTATCTGGTTCGTGCGAGGGTTAACAGTAGCTGCCAAGGAAGTTTACCAAAAGGAACATATAAATGCAACTCCAGAAGATGCGAGGTCTGCAATTACCTGGATGAAAAGAACTCATTTGTGTCTACTAAAACTCAGAGGGAATATTCGATTAATTACAATCTTAATTGCAATTCGGTTAATGTCATTTACTTAATAACGTGCAAAGTATGTGGTCTACAGTATGTGGGTTCAACCACAAACAAATTTAGGCTTAGGTTTAATAACCATAAAACTAGGGTCAACAGACACGAGAGACTGAATGAAGCAGAGCGCAAGAAGGATGACTTGCTCTACAAACACTTTTGGTCTGAGGGACATCGTGGTCTGCGAGATGTGAATGTACAATTGATAGACAGAGTGAACGGCGAGGAAGAATTGAGGGACAAGGAGGGCCAATGGGCCTACAGGCTGAAGAGTGTTAAACCAAGTGGTTTAAATGACAATGACTTCTTCTTTCACCAAAACAAGCGCACGAGACGTGCGCGGTGAAAACGTATTACTGTTTTCTCTTTAGTTCGCGCGACTGTTTAAATTGAGCGCGCGAGTTTTAATATCAGCTCAGCGCGCGCGAGTGCATTATTCGACAGCATTTGAATTGTAATATGCGTACTTTTCTGTAACTGCCATGTTCACCCTGATGAAGGCTATTTTAAGTAGCCGAAATATAGGTGCGGGAAAACAATCGTTTAGTCATCATTTGTGACAGTGTATATATATATATATATATATATATATATATATATATATATATATATATATATATATATATATATATATATATATATATATATATATATATATATATATACCTGAATTTTTGAAAACAGGGTTAGCAAAGATAAGGGCTCATTCTACTACTTGGCAATTAAAAGCAATAAAATCCGTCCAAAGGCCGATAAAAAAGCCTATATCTGACGCCGAGCAGTAAGTTAATGGTCCCTAGAAGCATTCCAATGAGTCGAAGTTTAGAATGACGCAAATTTTAGAACATTTATTCAGTAACCTGACTTCCGGCGAAGTTTCAAAACGGTGTCATTTCAGCCTAGAAATTTTTAAGTACAGTTCGCTGCAGCGATAGAGTGCCTGATAAGGCTTACATAGCAACTTACATAGTCAGCAAAACACTACTTTTTTCGCGGTCCGATAAACTACAGGATTTCGCATGGAATAGACAACAAACTGAATGAAATTAAACATAGTGCACAACTTGTCACCTTGTCTGCACAAGCGACTGGTCTATGGCTCAATGCCATTAGAGCTCGCTGAAACTAGACCTAGATCCAATTTTTCCGAGTCGAGAAATGCTTTTTCCAAGGTACGATCAGCTAAGCTTAACACCGACGTAAAAATATTAGTGCCTGACACAGACTATTTTGGCAAAACAGCACTTAAACAAGACATCATATACCTGTCAACACCATGCGGAAATCACACTATCACACACTTTCGCTGCACTGGTTCAGGCTTACACAGCAACTTAAATAGACAGCAAAACCATACTTTTTTCGCGGACCGATAAACAACAGGATTTCGCATGGAATTGATTCCTACATGTCAGCATAAACGACGCCGTTACGTGACATTTCAGCCTAATATCTCTCTGTATTTCCAGAAACATACCTAGAGAATTTGACTTGTCCTGACTGATAATCTTGATACAATTCTCTCCTAGAGCTAGCTCTCCACAAGGCTTATCGTAATTCAAATAAAAAGGAAATAACTTTTCTGTATGCCTTTCGAGGCCAGGGAGTCTAAATTCACTTTGTTTTAGTTGAATCACGAATTGTACAATTTAATTAGCAGTGCATTAAAATGAAATTCGAGTCTAAATAAACACGAACGTACACATATCAAAACCACAGCGGAGAGTTGATCTATAGCTTTCTAAAGGCCTAAATCGTCCTGAATGGACTGAGCAAGAGCTTCTTACATGGAGAATCGCTTGAACTTCAAACAAACTCGGACATAATTAATTGCCGCATGCTGTCAGCAGGTCAATTACCGACCGGAAACCAGAGCAATAATCTCCCCCGCGCTAGCGAATTACAGACATGTCTGATAGTTAGCTAGGCCGAAAACGCCTGAAATTGATAAAACAAGGAAATGAAAGGTTTACTCACGATCGATCAGCCTTTGACGTGCTTTCCTTGACACTGTTCGTGGCCATGTTTTGCTCGCAAATAGCAATGTCCCGGATGTACTTCGATTTCAAGCGGCGGGGAAGTAGAATCTCATCTCTACAACAGATTTTTTTCTAAGTCTTAGTCCGCATCAAAGTTCAGGCCAAATAACGCCAACAGCAGCTAGAAATGTCTGCTACATTGCACGTCTAAGCCCTAAATTGATGCGGCTAAGGCTCTTTGCTGTCTAAAGCAAGCACACATTATCGTCACATGCAGCGTGTCCAAACGGGACTAAATCACGTCCCGCACCCAAAAATACATCTCAGGACGGCTTCATGCACGATAATGGACGACGCTTGCTAGCAAATCGTTCGACTTGCACCTTCATTGGACTTAATGATGTCCTCCGGCAGACTTCCTTTAGACAGCAGTTATAGAAAGCTAATTGAACAACGCCACCTCCGAGATACCGCACGAAACTAACATTCAGCCGAGTGTAGCCTGGGTAAAACTCAACACCAAGTGGATAAGGGGCAAAGAGAGGGAGGGAGGAGGGAGGGGGGGGTTGGGCTAAACAAAATAAAAGATAACATTTCAGGCTAGGTAAGCTCTACAAGCTTCTACCATTAAGGATTCCCCCCCCCCCCCCCGCCCCCTAGTAAACAAGCAGTAAACAAGCTAATATTAGACACTGGGGAAGTTGTGAAAAGTTACACAAAAAGTTAAGGTTTGCCGACCCGGTTTTCATAACTCCAGGTATATATCTCAATGGATTGAAATTCTCTAGGTATGTTTCTGGAAATACAGAGAGATATTAGGCTGAAATGTCACGTAACGGCGTCGTTTATGCTGACATGTAGGAATCAATTCCATGCGAAATCCTGTTGTTTATCGGTCCGCGAAAAAAGTATGGTTTTGCTGTCTATTTAAGTTGCTGTGTAAGCCTGAACCAGTGCAGCGAAAGTGTGTGATAGTGTGATTTCCGCATGGTGTTGACAGGTATATGATGTCTTGTTTAAGTGCTGTTTTGCCAAAATAGTCTGTGTCAGGCACTAATATTTTTACGTCGGTGTTAAGCTTAGCTGATCGTACCTTGGAAAAAGCATTTCTCGACTCGGAAAAATTGGATCTAGGTCTAGTTTCAGCGAGCTCTAATGGCATTGAGCCATAGACCAGTCGCTTGTGCAGACAAGGTGACAAGTTGTGCACTATGTTTAATTTCATTCAGTTTGTTGTCTATTCCATGCGAAATCCTGTAGTTTATCGGACCGCGAAAAAAGTAGTGTTTTGCTGACTATGTAAGTTGCTATGTAAGCCTTATCAGGCACTCTATCGCTGCAGCGAACTGTACTTAAAAATTTCTAGGCTGAAATGACACCGTTTTGAAACTTCGCCGGAAGTCAGGTTACTGAATAAATGTTCTAAAATTTGCGTCATTCTAAACTTCGACTCATTGGAATGCTTCTAGGGACCATTAACTTACTGCTCGGCGTCAGATATAGGCTTTTTTATCGGCCTTTGGACGGATTTTATTGCTTTTAATTGCCAAGTAGTAGAATGAGCCCTTATCTTTGCTAACCCTGTTTTCAAAAATTCAGGTATATATATATATATATATATATATATATATATATATATATATATATATATATATATATATATATATATATATATATATATAAATGAAAAAAACCTTATCTTTGAGTCGAAGAGTGCTCTACAATCTTGGAGCTTTATAATTAATTGTATGGGAAAAGAAAAATCAAAACATTTCGCAAAAAACACTACAGAACTGTTTCGAAAGGGCCTGGTAGTCCTCTCTCATCAGGTGCATGAAACACCGACTAACTAATGCTCCTTTTATACGTTGATGGTTCAAACATGCTTCATTAAATATTTGGTTGCGTGCCGGCACGCACTTGCCAGTTCGTTCCTTTTGTTCAGGGTGCCAGCTCCCGGTTTACATATGATAAAAAATTTCTCCGTTATGCAAAGGTTGCATCTCTTTGTTACATCTGAATATGGCCTGGCGCGAGCCATTATCTTCCAGGTCACAGTGAATTCCGTTTTGGTGTCCTTTAGGGACCAGATATGTTTACTCAATTCAGTTGCGTTCCTTTTGTTCTCATTTCTAAATGAAGCCGTGTGGTTTCGGAATCTTGTTTTAAATTGGTTCGCGGTAAGTCCGATGTACTTACCGCGGACTTACCGCGAACCAATTTAAAACAAGATTCCGAAACCACACGGCTTCATTTAGAAATGAGAACAAAAGGAACGCAACTGAATTGAGTAAACATATCTGGTCCCTAAAGGACACCAAAACGGAATTCACTGTGACCTGGAAGATAATGGCTCGCGCCAGGCCATATTCAAATGTAACAAAGAGATGCAACCTTTGCATAACGGAGAAATTTTTTATCATATGTAAACCGGGAGCTGGCACCCTGAACAAAAGGAACGAACTGGCAAGTGCGTGCCGGCACGCAACCAAATATTTAATGAAGCATGTTTGAACCATCAACGTATAAAAGGAGCATTAGTTAGTCGGTGTTTCATGCACCTGATGAGAGAGGACTACCAGGCCCTTTCGAAACAGTTCTGTAGTGTTTTTTGCGAAATGTTTTGATTTTTCTTTTCCCATACAATTAATTATATATATATATATATATATATATATGTATGTATGTATGTATGTATGTATGTATGTATGTATGTATGTATGTATGTATGTATGTATGTATGTATGTATGTATGTATGTATGTATGTATGTATGTATGTATGTATGTATGTATGTATGTATGTATGTATGTATGTATAAGTGCAGGAGAAGTTCACCGGTGAGTCCAAGATAGTACTCGACAGTAAAGGAGCGATTTATATCAGAAGATGAGCTACTCAATTTCTGAGCACATATGGATTTTAATACAAACTCGTTTCATAGACCAACACAAAGTTGGCCCACTCATCAGTTAATCTCCATATGCACTGAAACATCGTTTAAGTCTACGTCAGCTATATGATCGCGTGAGATAAACTGTACATTAAATTCAAAAATATATATGTGCGCGCAAGGCTGCGCGCGCGATATACGCACTCCAAATTGTCTGCATAACATCTGTCTCTAGCTATACCTAAGAATGTACTTTCGTCTGTGTCTACATGTTGACACAAGTTCGTTTCGCTCATTCAAGGTTGCCAGATGTGGTTTCGTTATTATTAGGTGTTTCTCTGCAGTGCATAAACCGCATCGCTTGGTTGTGTTAGAATACGGCTTTGCTTTGGCGAGGATATATATATTTAAAAACCTTGGAGTCGTTTTACTGCAATTCCTTGAGCGCGAGGGCGCCGTGTATAAAATAATCATTTGGAAATTTATATCCGAAAAAAGACAACTGAGAACTAAAGCGGATGTGTACTGATTACACCATCATTCGATGGTGCATAACATTATTAAAAAGTGAAGTCATTCAATGAACTCCCTCTCGCTGAAATTTGTGTTTGCCTAGCGCAGTATCCTAATTGCTGACAAGTTACTTCTGCAAACAATAAATCTTTGTTTCGAAAGATATAAGATATAGACGGCACACTGATCCCAACGGCAGATATGACCGAAATGAAATAAAACGGAATAAAGGACTAAATTATTTTAAACAAAATTGCGCCATACTTCGGTGTGCAATACAAACCTCCCTCTGGGGCTGAGTGGAAAAATATGTGAAAAGAAAACCGTTACAAATATTAATTTAAATAAAAAAACGTGACAATGATTGGTAGGCCATGAGTAAATAGTTGCCAGATGTGTCACTGGCTTGCTTCATCTCTTCTGTTTATGTCAAACGGATGTAATATTTTGGCTTTGTTTATTAAATAAGCCTCCCGAGCCTTTCTTGCTGAGTCACGTTTGCTGCGTATGAGTTCAATCGGGATGAGGCAGACGTCATTAATAGAATGGCCAGCTTGGTTGAAGTTTAGTGATACAGGTGTAGCTGTGTTGAGTTGTTGGTGATTCAGGATAGAACGTCGGTGTTCCTCAAAGCGTTCATTGAGTTGATGCTTGGTCTCTCCGATGTACTGAAGGTGGCACTTTTTACATTCTATACGAAAATTCATTACCTGACGAGGGAATTCCGCGTTAAATTGCACGCGAAAACCGATATCGCACGAATCGCGAAGCGATGAGTGCGATATCGGTTTTCAAGTGCAATTTAACGCGGAATTCACGAGTCAGGTAATGAATTTTCCTTGAATCGCATAACTGAATAAAAATCAGAAGAAAACGGCAATAATATTGTTTGTTTTATCCTGAGCGCGCGCTCCAGAAAGCCATTTCAAAGTCAACTGTCAGAACTGTCATTGCGTTAGCGAATAGGAAGCAAGGTCAGTCGTGCACGTTTGAACCTTCGACAACTTTTTTTGTACCTTGTGCTTGTTTTTACATTTGTTTTCAAACTTTTTTACATGTAAACAAGCTTCACACTAATCGTAAGGATAAATAGAGGTATTTCACTGAATTTACAAGCCGTTTAATGTATAACATCTTTTTTCAAATTGGTCATTTGCTCGAGAAGGAAAATAATTTACACCTTTTACCTCTTCGGCGGCAAAACTGAAAGAAATGAAGTGTCCAAGCGAAAGCACTGAAAGTTTAACGTCGCGATTGATATATGGTAAGTACCTTGAAATGAAAATACGTGTATTGCTCAATACTTTATTCCTTAAAAAGCAAAACGTGTGTCATTGAAAGTTAAAAAAACTGTGATGCCTTCCTTTGTAGAAATTCACTGCGGGCAACTGCCATTGACTGAATTGCTGGGATGAACATTCGACTCCAAGTTGATGGAAATATTCACGGGAGAGTTGATGAACGATACATTGGTAGACAACCCACCCAGAGCTCTGGCTGTTAGACCATCACTGCCGTTATCCATTGTTGTGTGTTATTGCCAACAACTGATGGAAGTGCAGGGCTGTTGACATAGACTTCTCGTAAAGCTTCAGTGCGTGGACAGCCGCTGGCGTTGGCAGCTGTGACAGATGTAGTGGTACTTGATGAAAACCCAGCCAACTTGTTTGACATCCTTCGTTGTTTTTGTAAAGGATTATGGCTGTAGCTGGATATTGAATCCGGGTTTGTGTGACCTGTTAGCTCGGTGATTTCAAGAGGGTGGAAGTCTTCACGAAGACTTTGAATCACCGTTTTACGGCAACTTGAATTTGTAAACTTGCCATCCAAAGAAGCGATAGATGCAATGGTCTTCATCTGCTTTGCCAGTGTGTTTCCACCCACAGGACCTGCCTTATACCACACATTTGTTGCTGGCCCGTCAACTGGAGCTAGGAAAAAATTCCCAAGAACTTTGTCACCTTGAGGACGATGGCCGACATACTCTACAAAGGCTCGATATGGATCTTTCACTCATCCATCGGTTTTTCCATATTTTGGTGTTGTACTTTCGCGCTCGTTTCCTGGAGCTTCCTTCGTCACCTTGGCGGTTCTCTTTTTGACGTTCTTTGTATTCGACGAACTCTTCGCTGATGGTGAAATCTTCAATCTGACAATCATACTGTTCCTTGAATGCTCTCATTCCTAAGTGAGTTCCATTATTCCACCAGACAAGACGGAGAGGCGAGCGAGGATTTTGCAAGCCATTAGCTCCTGACGACCACATTTGCTCAATCTGATGATTGTCTAATGGTTCACTTCCATTTGGCTTGCTTCCGAGGTCTTTCTTCTTTAATCCTTTTTCCTTACTGACAGCATGGCGACAACTTCTTCAAAATTCTCAATATTAAAGTTGTCAGGAGCTGGAGGCCACGGACGCTGCAGAAAATATCTTCGGAGACCATTACGGTACGTCTGTAGCAAGCCCGGCTCGCATTCTTTGCCTTTATTTTCTTTTCCTGTTTGTCGTATTTCAACAACAAAAAAATGCTTCAGAAGTTGCGGAGCTTCTCTTGTAAAAATACTGTTCAAGTTCAGCTGTTTTCTAAGTACCACGATTGCAAGCGGCGCAAGGAAGTACTAGCACTCTTTTTCGTGTTGTCAGAGGACATGTCGTCTTTGAAAGTCGGTGATTTTTCTAGCTTCGTTAGTTGTTTAAAAAAGTATAGCTTGTTTGACCCTCTCGGAGAAAAGAACAAATGATGCAGCGTGGGTGGTTGCACTTTTTAATTCCTGTGGGTTGTTGGTTGGAGGAATTTTCCTGCGACAGTGTCGAATGGACTAGCATATCACGTAGGCCTGCGTTACGTCTGTAAGCTATAACTGGTGGGTTAGGGAAAGCTTTTTTTGCAGTTGGCAGTGGCTTGAAGGAGAGTGGTATACTTGTTGATAAGAAATGATATTTTAGGAAGTGCAGGGTTGAAGATGTGACAAGGGGCGTTCGGTCAGTCTTGGCGGATTTCTGTTCTTGCGGTTGAACGGTTACGTGACGTGGAA
>JAHPZR010016173.1:0-17500 GCA_019787425.1 Platygyra sinensis | reverse complement strand
GCAGAATCTCCAGTATTCCCTCTCCCTGGATTCCAGTTTCGCTCCCTTCTTAGCAAACAATTTTTTTGTGGCTGAAAAAGTCATCCACTTCCCGCTAGAGAGGTCTTACGTCTGATGGAGATGACGCCCCAGCCTGTCGTCGACGTTCCGCTAATCAGAAGAACGTGCACCTGGAGCTCATGTTGAGTCAAATAGCATATTTTTGCCCTGTCATTCCACGTAATACCATCGTGAAAAATGTCACATCCGTTAAGTCCATTTGGCAAGCAATAAGGGCTCACTATGGCTTCCAGTCTACTGGTGCCCACTTTCCCGATTTTGCTAGCATTAAGCTCGATGTCGATGAACGCCCAGAAAATTTATTCCAGCGGTTAATGTCCTTCATCGAAGATAATCGCAACATTGCCAATAACAGCATTATCCATCATGGTGACGTGATTACAGCTGATGAGGAGCTGAGCCCCACACTCGAAAATGTAGTGGTTTTAACATGGTTAAGGCTCATACACCCCGATCTCCCTGGTCTCGTAAAGCAGCGTTATGGCACAGAGTTAAGGTCAAGGACACTGGCTTCTTTGAAACCAGAAATTTCGCAGGCTTTAGACTCCCTCCTCGAAGAGATTCGCTCTACCGCTGACTCTAAAGTCCCACGTACCACCACTGCAAAGTTGAGGCACTTATCTCCTCGCCCTTCTTACAAATCGCCTCCACAGCCACGGGCTCCCAACAAGCGACCAAAGTCCTGTCCATTATGTAATTAGGCAGGGCGCAATGACCAGCACTTCCTAAGCGCTTGCTCATATTACCTCCGGAGGACCGTACATTTCTTTCTCGTTCTCGTCTAACTTCTGCCCTTTACGATGAGGAGCCTGACTATGCAACGTATATACCCTCACCTTTCCTCGACGAAGACGACCACACTCCGTGCGCTTCCGCACGTGCAGTTTCACGTCGCGTCAGTACTAAATAGTCGCCCCATTTCAAGACTTTCTATAAGCATCATCAACTACTACTCACCCTTGACACAGGCGCAGAGACTAGTATGATTAAATCATCCGTGGCCCGTTCTATCGGTGCTCCTATTAATCCGTCTTCCCAGCAGGCCTTGCAGGCCAACGGCGTGACTCCGTTAGCCGTAGCCGGCGAAACTCACCTCATCTTAGCCCGAGCAGATAAACAACTCGCTCTTGATGCCCTCGTAGTCATTCTAGCGGGTACACTCTTCTTGATTACCAATGACATCACCGTCCGTCCCGCAAAGTGCCAAGTACGTATTCTAGACTCTGAAGTCATTCATTACGAGCCTACAGCTGATACAACCACTGGTTCCCATGCTGTGCGGCGTGTACAAATTTTTACCCTACGTGCTCCCTCTTCTGCGACTGTTGTGTGGCCTGGTAGAGCTGGGCATCCCCCTGACCTGGGAAATGATCGTATTTTGGCACTCCAACCACGTACCGACACCCCTATCTCAAAGCATACGGAACCTGCCCACATCTGGCCTGAGCCCCAAATCTTGGAAGCTGTTGGATCCAAAATTCGTTTAGTCAACACTTCCAACGAGCCAAAAGCCATCGGTCACCATGAACACCTCAGCCAGATCCTACCTGCCATAGGCGCACCATCACTTACCTCCAGCCAGATATCCACAGATCAACCGTCTCCCGTGTGGCCCAAGTGTTCACCACCTTTTTCGTCCTCTGTGTCTGTAGATCCTGACAACTTACTACCAGATCAGTCCCGCCTCAAATTTCAGCAGTTGCTGCAAGAGTACGACCGCGTCTTTGATCCTAAGATAACCGGTTATAATGGTGCAGCTGGTCCCATTCAAGCTACTGTAAACATAGGCCCAGTACAGCCCCCCTCAGTGAAAAGGGCGTATCCCGTAGTACTCGCGCAACCAACTTGTAGAGCTGCAAGCAATGTTTGATGAACTTGAACAGGCCGAGATCTACTGTCGCCCCGAAGATCTTGGCATAACCGTTGAGTACCATACCCCGTCGTTCCTTGTTTAAAAGCCTTCAGGTGGATGCCGTCTCTTGACTGCCTTTGCCGATGTCGCACGGTACAGTAAACCGCAACTGTCCCTTATGCCAGACGTCAACACAACCCTGCGCACCATCACACCCTGGCGCTATCTGATCAAAACCGATCGCACACAGGCCTTCTATCAGATCCCACTCTCTCAGTCTTCTCTAAAGTACTGTGGCGTAGCAACGCCCTTTCGAGGAATTCGCGTGTTTACACCAGATCAGCAATGGGTATGCCTGGCTCCGAAACCGCTCTAGAAGAAATGATGTGCCGCGTTCTTGGTGACCTCATCCAAGAAGGCTGCGTGACTAAACATGCAGACGACCTCTACTATGGTGGCAATTCACGTGAAACCCTCCTATCCAACTGGAAACATGTACTTGAGTCCCTCGACTGCTGCAACCTTTGTTTGTCTCCTACCAAAACCATCATTTGCCCAAAATCCACCACTTTCTTGGCTGGATCTGGTCCCAAGGCACCCTGTCAGCTAGTCCCCATCGTATCGCCATCTTGTCTTCATGTCCTCCTCCCCAAAGTGTGAAAGGCCTCCATTCCTTTACTGGTGCTTTTAAGGTCCTCAGTCGCGTGCTCCCAAACTGCTCAGATGTAGTGGATCCCCTCCAGTGCGCTCTCACTGGCCTCCAGTCTAATGACAAACTACTGTGGGACAAGAGACTTGCCCTTAAGTTCAAGACTGCACAGGAGCACCTATCTAGGCACAAATCCATAGTTCTTCCATGCCCCTCAGATACCCTTTGGATAGTCACCGATGGTTCTGTTACCAAGAGAGGCCTCGGTGCTACCTTGTATGTCTTGCGTGCCGGTCGTCTTCACCTAGCTGGCTTATACAGTAGCAAGCTGCACAAACACCAAGTCACCTGGCTTCCCTGTGAGGTTGAGGCACTATCAATTGCTGCTGCTATCAAATACTCCTCTCCATTCATCATCCAGTCAGCGCATCCCACAACTGTATTAACTGATAGTAAACCATGCATTCAGGCGATTGATAAACTGTGCCACGGAGAGTTCTGGCGAGTCCTCGAGTTACCTCCTTCCTAACAACTGTCAGCCGTTACCAAGTTAGCCTACAACACCTGGCTGGGAAAGCGAACCTACCGATTGACTTTACTAGCCGAAACGCCCCCGACTGCAACGAGCCCAATTGCCAGATTTGCACCTTTGTCCATGACATGGAAGACTCCATTGTGGGAGGCGTCTCGATCCAGGACATCCTTGACAATAAGTCCAGTCTCCCATTCTCCACAAGATCAGCCTGGCTGCAGATCCAAAGCGATTGTCTAGACCTCCGGAGAGTACACGCCCATCTTAAACAAGGCACTCACCCATCAAAGAAACTTACCAATGTTCGTGATGTCAAGCGTTATCTTAACTGTACTTCCATTGCTAAAGACGGAGTTCTCATGGTTAAACGCAGTCAACTTTTTGTTCCAGTTATTGAAGCCATCGTTGTACCCCGGTCCATACTAGATGATTTAATAACTGCCCTTCACATTAAGCTTAACCATCCTTCCCGCCATCACTTTCAAATGGTGCTTCAACGTCAATTCTTTGCTTTGGACGTGAACAATGCCATTTTCCGGGTGACATCTGCCTGCCACACCTGTGCCTCCCTTCTGTCATTTCCCCCTCTTTTGTCTCCCAGTCTTCTGACGACCCCCCTGAAGTTGTAGGAGTCTCCTTTGCTGCTGATGTCATCAAGCATCATCGTCAATCCTAGTTCTCCGAGAAGGCTGTGCGTGAACTTGAAGAAGAGCTCAATCGTCAAGAACCAGAAGGACGTCCTGTTAGTGAAGTCGGCCTCGCTACCGCCACTGCACGTCTTACTCCGTTTTCGGTTTTCCTGCTTATCGTCTACGCGAATGGTGGACTCAGCGGAACCAGTTCACCCACGAATACAGTTGCCATTCTCCGATTCTCAATTTATACTCACCAAACATGATCTGCGTTCCTCTAACCATTCCTCCAGCGAGAAGTCGAAGAACCCACTTGGACTTATTCCAAACTCACCACCACTCGAAGTTGGAAACCAGCATTATAAACAATTATTGGATGAGGTTTTTGTGATATCCAGAATAATCAAGGTCGAGGTAGGAGTTATCAGCCTAAGCCGAAGGCTGACGCTGATAACCCATACCGAGACCTTGATTATTCTGGATATCACAAAAACCAAATCTAATCTTCTAATAATTGTTTTATTACACCTTAAACGACAAAACTTGGAAGTCATGTTACCGCTTCTTACAATAACAATAATTGGATGAGGTTTTTGTGATATCTGGAATAATCAAGGTCGAGGCTGATTATACTTGCCGAGACCTTTGTTTTTTCAGATATCACAAAAACCGAATGCAATTATTGTCTTATTATGAATTGTCGAAAAAATACAAAAACGATTTGTGAAATGCAAGTAGATTTTGTTTGTGCTTCTAAAAATTCAAGGACAAACGTACCAAGCGGACGCATCACTCGAAACCATTCAAGCACTCTTAGCGAAAGCTGTATTACGCATGCGCAATGCGAGCGATATAATCTGCTGATATAATTGGATAGCAGATTATACTGTAATCATGCTTGTCCACAAAATCACGTGAATTCTCAAATAAGTAGGGGACTCTTGGCCAGTCAGAATGTTCATAGTGAGTACGTACACTGTATAATAATAAACAATTATTGGATAAGGTTATCAAGGTTGATAACCCTTACCTAGACCTTGATTATTCTGGATATCACAAAAACGAATCTAACAATTGTTTTATTATACATTGAACGAAAAAAAAATTGAAGTCATGTTTTTGCTTCTTCATTGACGGCAAGCAACACAAAGCGCACGAACTTGACATGATTACGCGTGACCTTGAGTGTCCATGACATGATTATTGAATAATCTTCAGTTATGACGTCACGGGTGCTGATTTCAAAAAATTCCCTGTACGCTTTCGGCCAATCAGAGAAGAGTTAGAGAGTTCAAAGTATAATAATTATTATTATTATTTGAAATTATGCAATAATATTGAAAGAGTGAACAGTTAATGTAAGAAACGAGCTGTGCTACTGTAGGTAGGACTTTGTTCTACACTGTCACCTGTTCATTTTGAGAGGAATAAATATTATCACTACTCCACTCTACGTCATGCCATATCACGCCACCACATACCGCGCCACTTCTCGTCTCCTCACACTACACTATGCCACGCCACCCCAGGCCACGTCACGCTTCCATGCGCCGCGTCACTTCACGTCGTGTCACAGCACCCTGTGTCACGCCACGCCTCGCCGCCACGTCACCTCACGCTATCGTCGCCACCTCACCACGCCAGATAGCTATGATCATGAAAATGACCAAGAATATGAATGTAAGATGTGATAACAAATAGGTTATATTCCGTTTTGAATAAATCAAAATGCTCATTTAGAAACTGACTTAGATAGGCTGACCGTACGGTTGGGGTTAACTGTTATATATTTTAAAATATCTCGTCTGTCACGGCCTGACTTCTTCAGGGAATATTAACAACTGAGAAAAGACGTTACAATTTAAGTTGGCTCAAAACAGTTTCCAGCACATTCCAAGACTTAGATTTTGATGGGTCATTATAACCACTTTTTGTCAATTGATGCTACAATCATGGTATCAAAATACTGCCCAATCACTGGTGAACACGTTGGTATTATTTTCGTGACACGATAGGTTACCATAGCAACACTATGAGCTGCTAAAAACACCCTTAATTTCAGCTTTAAGCGCTTTTTTTTAAAAACGGCACAGTGATTTTTTTCTTATATAGAATTTGGATAAGCAAGATAAGATGCAGCTTTTGGCAAAGTTTAAAAAAAGACTGCACATGCTGTTCAGAGCCACCTTAAATTTTCGAAAATTTAAGGTGGCTCTTAACCCCAACCGTACGGTCAGCCTTTCTGAGTTCAGCTTCTTCAAGCCTTTGCATTTGCTGATCCGGCACCTACCAGGTTCAGGTACTTTTGGTTTGTCCGTTGGCCCTTTCTATAGTTTGGAGTTTCTCATTGGATTTAGAAAGACTTGGAGGAACTAGTGAGAGGTATTCTCTTCATAACCCCAAATTAATGCTGTTGTGCTTTATTTCTCGTCTCATTTATAGACAGAAAAAAGCCCGAGTTCACTACTGCGTGTCCTCCAGACCAATCTGTCGTTGCCGATAAAGGAAAAACGGACAAAACTGTTCCCTGGCCAGCAATTACGGCTGAGGACAATGATGGTGTAGTTCCTGACATGGAAGTCACTCCAGTAGGATTTTTCCGACAGATACATCCCATAAATTTCCAGAAGGAACTCACGTTGTAACTTTTACTGCAAGGGATCGAAGGGGAAATTCACGATCATGCTCTTTTAGAGTAGAAGTGAAAGGTAGTAGATGTCTGTTGTTTACGTATGTGGTAAGACGGCTATTTAAATCAGAAACGGCTACTTTCCCTTAATTCTCGGTCTTACTAACAGCCTTAGGGATGGAAGGAACCCCTTGATATAAGCTATAGCGGTGAACATCCTTGTATAAGCCATATAAATGTGTGTGGTCTTAACGGTATCTGATGTTGAGCTGTTAAGGTCTTAGAATACCGTTAACTGCTTCTTATAAGCCCTGGGCTTATATGTAGAACTTTGTAAGGGATCTTAAATAGGCTTATGCAGTGACTGGTCTAGGGGAGTGGCCCAGGGGACGGAAGAGGAAAAAAGGAAGAAAAACCGGCAGGCAAACAAAACAAAACGACTCCCCAATTGGTAGATTGCCGAAGACTTTTGAGGAAGACCCGGAGATGTCTCGATCATATACCAAGAAATTTAAGTACAATATATAGACAAACTTGACATCAGTGAAATCATTTATATCTTCACTGGTGAGGGCACGCCACCCGAGTCCCGGATGTAGTTTCGTATGGATTTTACGAGTGCTATATTTTCCAGTAAAACACTCGTGTCTTTATAATATGTTGGGATATTATATAAAACTTGATAGAAACACTGTACTTGCTTTCTACTTTTGTAAAGAAGATGTTTCGTCGGCTCAGTTTGAAACGTGGTTAGGGTGAGGGTAAGGGCATAAGAGAGACGTAGGGCTGCTGATAAGATTATGATCGAACGTTGCCGGTCAACTAGACAATACAGGACAATACCAATAGAGGAACGTAGAGACACACAAGAACTGTTATAGATCACGTGTCATCCCAGAGTAGAATAACCCATCTCGGCCAGTGCATTCTACAATTCTATCTCTCTGTTATGCAAGACCTAGACATTAATGACCTAATATCTAAAAGTCATTGCTACAATTGCGATTTAGAAACTACTTATCGTGTCCCCGTGTGCGTACACACATGTGTCCTGTTTGTGAGTTTCAGCACAGTAAAGATTTAGATTGAGATTTAAAACACGGACACTACGTTTCCCGATTTCAAAAGCTCAGAATGCAGAAGATGATCTGAACAACGGGTCTTTCCTCCTTCTTTATGTAGTTCTTCGATGTGATCCTTTGGTCGCACCTCCACATGGCGTGCTGAACCCGATAAATTCCGGTAATTTACTTGGTACCAAGTGCGGGGTTGAATGCCTTGATGGGTATGAAGAAGAACAACCGAGCCCTCCAAGGGAATGCGTGAAGAGTGAAGATGACCTTGCTTATTGGACAGGGGAAGAGACAAATTGCAAAGGTAAATACCCGCAGTGGACATGGTTGAGCTTATCATATTATTTACATCCACTATAGCTACTTACAATTTGAAAAAAAAAATAGATTATATACCCTCTCCGAAATAAGCCATCCAAAATTTAAACCTGCCATGCTAGCTCTCGGGCACAAAGATCTGTCCGTTATCTAAATATGGCTCTGCACTGAATCTTGTTTATATTTGAGAAAGATCGAGAAGGAAACACACCACTCAACTACAAACTTTCATTTTCCTGTTTACACTGTGACATTGTCAGTTCCTCGATGATCGATCTTTCCTTTTGACCTGTGAGTAAACTGGAAACCAAAGAATTTCCATGGGGTGTTTTGGAAAACCCAAATTGTCGTAACAGTGAAACCTGTATTAAGCAGACACCTTTGGGACCCTCACTAGGGTCTGCTTAATACATGATGTCCACTCTGAGCAGGTTCTAACATATTGCTCAATAAAATTAATTATTAACCCTTTTATAACTCATTGTAACACCAGTGTAAGTTCAGTCAGTCAACAATGCGATCTGGAGTAATCTACTTAGCTTTAAAACGAGTTTGAGCTGAGGTTTCAGAAGTAAAACCCTTAAACTGTCCAAGGTTTTATGACATAAAATGATATAATATTTGATGTCCGCGTCCGCCTAACATAGTTGTCCGACGAATGGAGGTTTATTTTACAGCAAATGCAGGAGAAACATTTTGGGACTCAAGCAGGTGTCCACTATATAGCTAAAAAGAGGGTTAATACGGGTCCGCTTAATATTAGGTCACCACTTTTCGGGCACTCTCCTCGATTTGTTATTTAGGTTTTGCAGACAGCCATTTGTGTGCACTTGCAACCACGGCCACCAATAGGTTTGGTGACTCAATTCGTCACAACAAGTACGCCACGTACACTACAGCTTGATATCTTTGACTTTTTCATTTTCATATTTATTAGTTAAGAAGTAGAAAACATGTACCGTGTTTCTATCAAGTTATAGAAACACGAGTGGAAGTTTGGGAGAACGAGAAATGGTGTGGGAACACGTGCCGCAGGCGAGTGTTTCAAGTTGTTTTTCAAGTTCTCCCAAGTTCTTTTTCAAGTTCTCCCAAACTTTCACGAGTGCTTCCATAACTCGTTATAGTTCACCACTAAATTTTCCTTTGTCGCCATTGGACAAAACTGATCACGTGGTACGATCTCGCGCGGGCACTATTTGTCGATAGATTTCATTAGAGCGACTATCAGACGATAGTGCCTGCTAAGCGGAAGTGGCTCATCAAAGAAAGCTTTCTCATACAGTTTTTTTTTTGTAGATAAGAAAAGAATTTATCTTCCTATGTCGATTTCAGTTAGAAGAGAGCAAGAGAAGTTTTTTTTAGGCTGAAAACTGCGGTAAACAACGGTACAATGCCAAGCGGGCGCAGAGATTTCAAGATTCCAGGTTTCCTCTTTAGAAGGTTTCTTCTTTAAAAGTCACCAGTTGACATATAAAACTGTTTATACATGTTTAGATGTAATTTCATAGCGCTCCATAGCGGTTGGTAATTTTGATAAATAAATTCTTGTCGTTTTCAGTTTTGAGGCCTGCCGCTACGGGAAAATTTAGCGGTAAACAATAAAGACAATAGAGTGTTGATGTCTCGGAACTATCCGTTTGATAGTTGCCCCTTGGAAAGTTGATGTTCTTAAAACTAGCATATTTGTTTTAAAAACATCAAAATTCCGCGGGGCAACTATCAGCCGATAGTTCCTCGACAGAAGCTCTCTATTGTTTATACAGAGTACTTGTTTTCTATTTCTTTTAGAAAGCAACGTGACAAAAAAATAAGGAAAATAGCTTCTTGACCTTAATTGTCAAAATGTAAATTCTCTTTGCTCGTGACATCATTATGTCAACAACTCGTGCTAGTTCTGTGTCTCCATCGAGTTATAAAAACAGGATTTTTAACCAATGAGCGCGAGTATTTTCTTGAACAGTTTTCTAACAGTCCGGGCCATTGCCAGAAGTGGATATACGATTTCCTGTGCTCTGATTGGCTCACGCGAAATCAAAACATTACCTAGACTGCAAAAGGAGTAAGACCGAGGGAAATGGCGAGCAAAAAGAAATCTATGTCGGCGGAGACGTGGCATAACAAACTACAGCAATAATACGGTGGAATCCTCCCCATCTATTAATCTCACGATCTCTGGAATCTGCGAATAATTCGAACTAGTAGTCGTTTTCCTTGGATTCGCTGTATTCGTGTAATTAAGTTTACTCCCGATTCGAATTCTCGATACAGCTGTTCGATAAAGTTAAGATAACTGTACTAATGCGACTTACTTTATACGAGGTATCGTTCCACAACCCAGGACTGCCGAAGATCAACAAAGGCTGATTTTGGCCTCAACAGCGGTGATCAGCACTTTAAGTTAAGCTAAGCTGTTTGCTGTTGCAATATGAAAGGTACCTAGCTGAAATTATTGTAGGGTTATAAGGTTCACTTTCTTGTCTTATTTTTATCCAGAATGGTAAATCTAGAATTGATAGATCTATATTTAAAGGGGACTTTTTGTGGTTGGGCTTTTGTCCAAAATTATATAAAATTATATTAAAGTTTTCAGCCAAGATTTGTTATGCCTTACCACAGCTACATGTATCAAAAGTGAAATTTATATGTACTCTTATTTCCATGCCATCAAAATCATCAATGGAAAACGCTATTGACCTAATTGCATTTGTTATTTTGGTCATTTTTTGGAAGCTTTCTCCTCCTTTCGCAAAATGCACTAGCCAGTTGCAAGGAATGACTGCACCACCTCCTGCTCTTTTATTTTTCACCCATTTCTGTGCAGAGTAACAAATTGCTCAACTTTGAACAGTAACATGGACATTCTATGTGGATAAGAATCACCATATGCAGTACATTTTAGTCATGAGACACAATACCTTGATCAATAAATGTATTTTGTTATGGTATGTTGATGTTCTGGTTTCAGAATTACTATTTAAGAAAACCTCCAGAGCTGCTCAGATGACAAACTTAAGCCTCAACTCCCAACCTACATGTTTTCAGGAGGGCGCATGGGTATGGCTGAATGCATTTTGCAAGGTCCAGGGAATTTCAAGACCTTTCTTGATCTTCCTTTAAGACTACTCCCCCCTAGATCTGATGGTAATTCAAGACCTTTTGTGACCACTCTCCGCCATGATGGGATGCTATTTCAAAACCTTGAATGACTAAGTCAGTCCACCCCACTCCCCTCCCCAACCCACACAGACACAATCACAGAAGCCACATGACATAAAACAGTCCATGCTTTATTTCTTACAACTAGAAATTCAAGAAATTCACTTTCAGATTGCTATACATTTCAATATTTTGGTTTCAACAAGAAAAGCACATGGTGAAAATTACAAAGCCCTGATGGAGATATTCTAATTGGCAAGCTTGAAATATACATATTTAAATTCCTAGAAACCTACAGCTTAATTTTCAATACTTCTAACAACATGTGTTACATACCATGATTGCAAAACTAAAACTATAAACAAGTATTAAAAAAAAACAGGTATACATATAGCTGTTATTTCTTTGTAACTTATAAAATTCATTAATAATTCATGAAGAAGTAAGCCAATCCAAAAATGCAATTTGAGTCACATGAATATTACTGTAATCCAAAACAAATTGCTCTCAAATAAGTATTCTGTATGAAATTCATACAGAATACTAATACATTAATTAACATTCTGTATCAAAACAAAACAGGGACGCAAAAACGACAGACAAAAAACTGTTTTTTTGATATCAGACCAGTGCTCAGTTTCTACTTAGAGTTCAAAATAAAGTTTATACTACAGTTGTTAAAGGTAGCATTAGAAGCAACATTTGTAACAATACCTTCCTGTAGTCAAAGCCCAGCGACTCATTTGCCGCTACTTTATTTGGGCGAGCACTTTGCCACTCCTCCAATATCTTTAAGCTCTATTTTGTGCTATTTCTTGTATTTTGGGGAGTAGTCTCTCGCAACCAAGCTGCTTCTTCGTCTGCATTTTTCGGCCTTCGAAAACGTGATCCGTCCATGTTGGCAATCACTTGCGAATGAGGTTAGAATTCCGTGATCAGTTCATCCCGAGGAAATTCCCTTCGGCGGGCAAATGTGCAAATGTAAGCGTGCTTTTCATTTCATAAGCACAATACAATATTCGCACCTCTATTGAACCGGATACTAAAATGTGCGAATTTCCTTCGGGGGGCAAAGAAAAAGGTGCTTTTCATTTCATAGGTACAATACAAAATTCGCGCCCGTATTGTATCAGATATAAAATGTCTCGCCTGCGGCTCGACATTGTATATCCGATACAATACGGTCGCTCATATTGTATTTGGCACAAACAGTGGAAAAGCTCCAAGGCCCTGTTTACAAGGCGGTAGGGCAGCCCTACTGCCAGGGTAATGGTTAAAAGATAGCACGGGTGTACAAGCAAAATTTACCGGTAGGTTAACCGTACTGCCTGAGACAACTTTATGCTTGTTGCGCTTCGGTTACCTTGTAAGTAAAGTACAAACAGATAACTAAACTGGAAAATAATTTATTTCCACAGCAAAAATATGACAAATTTGTGGAAGGACTCGATGTTTTCTGGGTCATAATTTTTGGGTATTGTGATCATATTTCACTTTTTGGATCCAAAATAGAGTTGCCCCGAGTAGGCGAATTGTCCCTAGCAGAGCATTTACAAGGCACTAGGGTTACCCTAGTGCTAGGGTGTGTATCACCGCTAAATGTAATAATGCTAAATAAGAAGAAATGTGCGAGTGCCAGCGTAACCCTCTTGTGTGCCAGGGTAACCCTAGCACTAGAACTACCCTACCTTCTGGTAAGCAGGGCCTAATTTTGTGACGGGAAAGTAATGTTGTACATGACTTTCTGAAATATATCTAGCAATGGAAAAACAACACTAACTACACACTCACTCTAACACAATAAGCAATTGAAAATGAAGGATTTCATGCTAACTGAAGTGACCAGGACTGCAAAGTACACTGACATGTACTTTGAATTTCAAAAACATTACTGGCAAAACAAAAACTATCTATTAATATTTACAAGTACAATTTGGCCAGATTCATAATGGTAATTGAACTGAGTGAAGTTCAATTTGGTCTGAAATCATATGCGTGATTTCAAAATCGAACGAGCGCGTAGCACAAGTTTGAAATCACAAGAATGATTTCAGACCAAAATTGCAGGACCCGAGGTTCAATTACCACTTTATTAGATCCATTTTGAAATGCACAATTAATAGCCTACAGTATAAACACAAGAACTACAAGATTCTGGACTGTACTAATATAAAATTTATATTTTTTGAACCAAGCTGCCGCATTTGCCAAACAATGGCTTTTTTTGTCTTTCATTTTCTTGCAATGTGACTGGTTAGTTTAAAAAGGCCTTAAAACCTGATTTGTCGTTTTCTTTTACTGTCCCATTCTCATTGACTGAGAAAAAGATGCGATTCAGGGCAAGAGATAGTGCAATTCGTGAATAAATCGCACTGCTGAGAGCCAATCACATTGCAAGAATAATCAGTGATTTCAAAATGGATTTAATAAAGCAAATAACTTCTTCTGCACTGCTAAAGGCCTGCATGGAAATGTTTTAATAGCTACAAAACTATTGACTTTCACTGAAACTTGGCTTTCCAGCTGTTCCTGAACAACTACAGCTGTATCAAGCTGGCGTGTATAATGAGCATTAAAAACACTTTCAACCTTTTTTTGATTCCTACATGTGTACCACAACCTCCCCTTCTTCATTCAAACTACTTAACCGATATAACTTTGCATTGCATGCTGCGCACAACTTCTCGGGATGTATATAACTAGTATCATTTGCTGCTATGTTTCTGAGAACAGCTTCGAATAATTCTTTCCCGTAATCTCTGCCATTCCTTTTTAGATTCTTACCACACAATCTACAGCGTTTCTTAAGGAAATCTCGGTGCTTTTCCATTGCTTGTCGGGGAATAAAGTAAACACAGACTGAAATCAAGTCCACAGCAGGGTCCGCGCGATCGGTCAATAACAAACGCATGTGGCGAAACTACAGTATTTCATGTTTAAAAACCTTGGACCAAGCGACGCAGTCGTGGACCAAAACAAAAATACCACCAAATGAAAGCAAATTTTGTAGACATTAACGACATATTTTTTTCAAAGAAGGAAAAAATTGCAACGTACCTGATTTTTCCATCTATTTGGCGTCTTGTCGTGTAAAAACTAGTCCAGTCCTGGCACTCTCCTTTCTTCCCGCCGCCTATATAGGAGCTGAACCCGAGCGGGAGAAAAAAGAGTCCAGGATAACTTGCATGCGCATGCTCAGAACGCCGCCTTTCCCCCCCCCCCTCCCCCCCCCCCCCCAAATCGGGGGAAAAACCATATTTGGATTTCCAGATTTTGCGTGTGGCGCGATTTTCTGAATAACAATATACCAGCAACAATATCTGCATTCAGACTGGTTAAAAACGTGTCAATTAATCCCACATCAGTGGAATTTCACCAGTGCCACGGTAAAATACAGTCGATTTGTATTTTACCACAATAATATCAAAAACAACGAAAGAAATCTTTGCCAGGATTTGTTGACAATCGAAAACACCGACTCGGACTTAAAAATGCGCGCGCTGCATTATGCAAATGAGCTACTTGTACGCGTCAGACTTTCCTTTCAAAAACTTTTGCAAACTCGCTCAACATGCAAACAATGTTTTGGAAAAGAGTAATGACGCGTACTCGTTGTCCATAAGAGTACAGACCATGATAAAATTTTATGTTTTTATGTTTTGTACCACAAAAAATCGGCGTGGTTGGGACCTGGTAATTTTTGATTGGTTCGTTCTGAGCATACGCAAGCAAGTTATCCTGGACTCTTCTTTCGCGCGCCCGGGTTCAGCCCCTATATAGGCGGCGGGAAGGAAGGAGAGTTCAGGGACTGGACTATGTAAAAACCAGAGCAAAAATAGCACAAAACATTGAGGTTTTCGCGTCCAAACTCGAAGACGCTTCGCTAGCTGCCATTTTTTCGCACTCAATCAAAACTTCATTGTTCAACTGTATTGTGTGCAAAGCCTTGTGGGAAAAAGATACTTTTATGCCCGAAAAGATCTCGGTAGGGACTTTGTATAGTGTGCCTAGCTTTGGCGGCCATATTGCCATTTCTCGTGACGTCACCATATATCCACTTCTGGCAATGGCCCGGACTGTCTAATATTATTTATTGCTGACAAAACCTGAAATCCAGAACCTAACTGCAAGAGGTTTGATTAAACACGGAGCGATCCTATACAACGAGGCTGAGGTGTTCAGCTTGTCAATCACAAATCGAAACGAACGGCCAATGCTCCCATTTGATTGGCTTATTCACTCAAGTCTAATTTTAGTCCAATTTTAGGATTCTGTTTTTCTTCCGGTTTTCTGCGGTTGAGAAATAAATTTGAAAACTAAAATTCGTAAAAAATACAAACAGGTTGCGAAGGCATTATATTTTATCTACGGTAATATGGTTATTCTTCAGCCAGTTATCTAAAAGAGATTCCGCTAGGACAATATTAGCTGCTGTTGTACTCTTGAAGCTAAAATTCAGTCGACCTTTTGCGAACGTAATCAGCTGTTTTATGGCATTCAGCCTTGAGTCTTCCATTTCTTAACGTCAATATTCAGGCGAAATCTCACTTTGCCAGTTTCCAAGTTCTGTTGTTTTTTTCGTAGTACTTGTTTCAATTTCTTTGCTCTGAATATGGAACAGTTTGAGGAATAACTCAGTGTTGTTAAATTTGCATTTTGTTTGCACCATCATAACGCTCATAAACCTGAAAAATTTTAATTAGTATATACACACTCAGTGATCTCAGCAATCTGATTGGTTCGCTATCTCTAGCTAATGAGCATTATTCACCCCCTACCGAGTGAATAATGTGTAAGCCAAGCAAAAACAAAATGGCGGGTGTAAACTCGAGTTTCACCAGTGTTTCGGAATCAGAAATTAATGGTTTCCTTCTGAAAATGTTCTTGAGATCACTTCCTGTGTATATACTAAAACAATTATTCTTGTCAATCTCGGTGAATAGTGGCAGAATATTTACCTCGCCGCTTCGCGGCTTGGTGAATATTCTGTTACTATTCACCGAGATTGACAAGAATAATTGTTAAATATCCCACTAAAATCTGTCTGTATTCACAGGCTAACCAAAATCACCTCTTACGAGATTTCGTTTCGTTCTCAGCATGCTGAGATAAATGGAAACAGATAGCACGCAGGCATCATCTTTGTTATTTTAGTTTAGCGGCGAAATTTGAATGTTCCGCGTCCATCAACGAAGATAATTCATCGTTTTTGGCCTTCCAAATCCATCATATCATCTCTAGTGTTAATGTAAGTTGTATTTTCACTGTATTTTTATTATTTACCTTATATTATTCTACGTAAATGACTCCGTTGGTTTGACGAGGAAAAAACGCTATTTCTCAACGATTTCTATGTTATGCGACCGTTATTCTGGCTTTCCATCATTGCACAGAAAAGCCAACAAAGTGCTTCAAGGGGGCGTGTTCCTGCCTTTTATAGGATCGCTCCGTGTTTAAGGTGGCCGAACATAGTTTTAGCGCGCGCTTTTGGTGATGCAATTTAGCACGTGCTCAAGGATTTCAAAAAAACAAACATGCCGTCAATAGAGCGATCATTTTATTTACTCAACACCGGCACTATCTGCGTTATTTTTCTCTATAATTGCATGCATTGTATTGATGGCGTTAGTATTTTATTACAACGATATGTTAGAAAAGGTAACGATGCAAGGAACCCAGCAATTTACAGGTTTTGGTTGTCACCGAAAGAACCCAGTTTAATGCAACGCATGCGTAGTTGCTCGAAAAATCGAGACCGATTGCTTTAGCAGAAACGTGCCGATTTCAGTAGTAAAGCACGCTCATTTGGGTGGTAACCAATCAGAGAGCAGTACATATCATTAAAAATCGCCCTCGACCAATCAGAGGGCTGGATTGGCTTATTTGCATATCCAAGATGGCTGACTTGAACGTACTTCTGGTTTCTCCCATAGCGACAATTTGTTTTGATGGACAGGTCACCTAGCAACGGCCCAAATAAGGCAAAACAACCAGAAGTGATTAAAATTGGTGAACATTTTATTGACCCATTCTACTTTTATACATTTTCAAGTGTCCTGGGTGAATCCGTAAGGAAACGACATGAAAGTGTTCGGGTCTACGACGCGTTTGTCGAAGACAAGTCCGTAGCGTTTGGTGCGTGTGATGACTTTGAGATGCTTGGAGGCCGGGTTTCTCCAGAAGAAATCGGGGTTGACTACATCGATGTTGCGTCGTTCATCGAGAGGTTGAGTAATTTCTTCGATCAGGTTTTGACGCATGACGTCATAGTTCAGTTGCCGGGATCCACGTACATTGAGGGTAAATCCCCTGACCTTGCAGCAGACTTTGCCCTGGTGGGTCTTGTAGCCGTAATTTTTAGGGCCAGCAGAGGTGAATTCAACAATGAAATCGTCGTCATTGAGTTCGTTGGTCATCTCTCCTAGGTAGTCTCCTAGCGGAATATCTGGCTGACCCGGTTTGACGGTGTAGATGACGGAGTCCGTGTCGAAGTAGAGCACGCGTTGTTGAAGCTGTTCCAGGTAGGAGTACAGTTTAAGTCTGGCATGACAGGTGGTGAAAGCAGCCACGAAGATGTTGACTTTACCGTTTTCGGGTTG
>JAHPZR010016172.1:12500-47060 GCA_019787425.1 Platygyra sinensis | reverse complement strand
AAGGCCTTGGATGATACAGCACAACTTGTTCCACTTGTCCCTCTGGTGCTTGGCTGTGGGCTTGGAGTCCCAGAACTACTACCAGCTGCAACAGGGGAGGTCGGAATTGGGGTTGGAAAATTGTTGTGTGTCCCTGCTTCAACAACGTGCTTCAGGGGACCAACATTTCTTGTCCCAAGAACATGATTAATTTTGTCACAGAAGACACTTTTTCTTAATTGGCCTCCATTCTGAGTTTTGTTCCAGGTTTTTGCATCCTTATAATTGTCGATAAGGTGTTTGATTTTCCTGTGGCATTTTTCTACTGTCTTTTTTGTTCCAAAATTGATCTTGATCTCTCGACATATCCTAGTGTCTTTGCTTTCTAAGCGGTCGTGCTTTTTGGCCCACAGATCAACCAGGAAACTCTGTTCTTTCGCTGGACCATATGTCATAACTCGATTTCCCTTTTCCTTTCTTTTGTGAAGGGGCTTGTGTTTCTTTGTTGCAGCACTTGTACGACCACTTCTGTTTCATCGGAAATAAACTGCGTGTCGACTGGAAAAACGCCATTGCTGTAGCTTGGCCCAGCTGCATGAAAATTGTTAAATTGATTGTCATATGGTGGAACATTCCATCGTCCTACAGAGTTTGTCTGCTCATAGGGCAGACCGGCATAGTTTGCCATTGGATTTAAATTCCAATTGCCAGGGGTGCATCTTTACGTGTTCACTGTTAAAGCTCTAACATCCAGTTTTAAGCGTTTGGCACGAAATGCAATTATTGCCTCAGACGGTAAATTGAACTCAGTTCAATTACCAGGCAGGTTGTAATAGCTTTTCTGACAAGTGATTGACAAGTCTAACACAATTTTGTTTATTATGTCAATTTTTGTCAAAGTTTTACCCCGGACAAATTTTGTCGGCGGTGCATTTGAAGATTTGTTCGCTTTGGACAAAATTTGTCAGGTGGTAACACAAACCGTCCGCACTTGTGAAGCGTTGGCGATGACAGAAAATTTGTCTAAATAAACACCTTTTTTGCTAGTGCCCTTAGACTGACAAAGACTTTCTAAAATTTACAAAGTTTACCTCCGTGACTTGCACAAGCTGTCTGACCATAAGCGTTTACTGCAAAGAACACTACCATCGTTGTGCTCCGAAATAAGCAACTAATAACAGTTATTCAACAGGTACAGCCTTACCGTCCATGAAAAACTTTCCTCTTGTAAATCGCACTTTCTTCCCGTGGTCAAATGCCTCTTTCACGATTGGGAGTGCTTTTGTCTGGATTCCGAAGTCGTAACGGTTGAAGTCCTCCACAAATCTAACTCCGTTCAGTGCTTGCTTGTTTTCCTGATTCTTGGTGTCATGAAGTAGCACTCCCTCAAAAGGTCTGCTATAGAGTTTGACAATAATATTCCTCGGTTTTTCCTCGCATTTTCTTCCAGTACGGTGAGCATTCTCAATCTTGCCAAGGTCATCTTCGAAGCCAAGAAGTGTGAGATAGTCTTGTATAATTGAAGGCTTCGGTGGAAAAAGGGCGTTAAGTTTTTCACTCAAAAGTGAACTTTGTCAGACACGCTCCAAATTTCGCATGCAGTTTTGTTTACGTGTGTCAAACAATGTTCTGCACGTTTTTTTCCTGAAGTTTGCTTCGTTTTCGAGATATTACGTATGCAAAAAGACCTGTATTTGTTGTCACGTCAGCATGTGACCACAAAGATGGTAATTACTCGGGCTTTATTTGGTCAAAATTTTCAAAGTGTCTAAAAGACTTTCTTTCACTTAGTTTATAGCTAAAAGATCTATTTTCGCGATAAACTAAGTGAAAGAAAGTCTTTTAGACACTTTGAAAATTTTGACCAAATTGCCCATGCTACTCCTTTGGAAAAAAATTCCAAGGTTTATTGCTAGATTTATTGATTGATTTGAAACATATTATTACTTTGGTTTCCCAGTCCCCCCCTTGCCGTATCAAACGGCAAGAGTACTACCCAGAGAATGAGCGTGTTTGTGGGGCACGCCCCAGGGGTTGGCTACCCCAGCTTGTGTTGAATCCCTGACAAACTGCTCAGTCCCTGGAGGGTATCATCCAGTCACCAGCTGGACTCATTGTGGCCGGGATTTATTTACAATATTTACAACAGACTATTTACATTTAAAATATTTACAATTTTATGTACATTTCTATGTACAATAAATAAAAAATACATTAGACTTTAGTATCAAACAATTCTATTTACATCATTATATACATAAGTTCAGCTTGGCTGAACTATAGTCATAATTTCAACTTTTTTCTTTTACAACAGTTGCTGGGAAGACCCCTTTGTCAACAACAGCAGACATTCGCACGAAGATGTTCTCACTTCTTTCGTTGCTTGGCTGAACTATAGATGTAATTTTTTCAACTTTTTTCTTTTGGACACAACAGTTGCCGGGAAGACCCCTTTGTCGATTGATACAAGAAAACACAACAGCAGACATTCGCACGAAGATGTTCTCACTTCTTTTGTTGCTTGGCTGAACTATAGATGTAATTTCAACTTTTTTCTTTTGGACACAACAGTTGCCGGGAAGACCCCTTTGTCGATTGATACAAGAAAATACAACAGCAGACATTCGCACGAAGATGTTCACATTTTTTTCGTTGCTTGGCTGAACTATAGATGTAATTTCAACTTTTTTCTTTTGGACACAACAGTTGCCGGGAAGACCCCTTTGTCGATTGATACAAGAAAACACAACAGCAGACATTCGCACGAAGATGTTCTCACTTCTTTCATTGCTTGGCTGAACAATAGTTGTAATTTCAACTTTTTTTCTTTTGGACACAACAGTTGCCAGGAAGACCCCTTTGTCATTTGATACAAGAAATACACGAAACTTGCAATGTCAATGACAAATTGTCCTCGGATGTACCTACCATGCCATGTGTCAAAAGAGTTCCTTATGCCCCTACTCTGAAACCAGTTTTTCAGAGCTACAACACAGTCGTGGGCTACCTCTGTAACATTGTGACCTTTGAAAGGAATCAGAAATAAATGAAAACAATAATCAAATATTGAATATTGTTATATAATATCTGAATGATAGAAACCTTGATTTTCTGTTAGGATGGTCATCAGCTCCTTAGTCATTGGAACCTCTCTGCTTGGGGCACTTCTCTCATTAGTTCGACTCCAGTTGCATACACCTATGATTTTCTTGTTGCTGGTGACAAAAGAACAATGCATACACTCATATACACTCTACACTCATACAATTAACCTATCAACAAAATGCAAACACTTCACTGGCAGAGCTCGAGAAAGCAAAACTAGCTTTAGTAGGTTTATTGTTTGTTTTTTTTTTTAAGGAAATGCTGGGCATAAATGAATATTGAACAAATGGAAACAAATCAACACATTTTGGGCCATTAGGCTAGAGGACATTTAATTTAGTAAAATAGTAATTTTAAGAAATCAAAAATTATAAAACCTGGACAACAAACCTCATGGAAATGGCTGAGACAGTGGAATGCATAGCTGCCCTACTGGAGTCATGTCTGGCATCAGTGATAATACACTGCAAATAAGTTGGGATCAAAGCTGAGAACCAGAAATATTTTACACTAAATTATATTGACACACTGTGAATGTCTACTTACATCGCCATTTGTTATGTAATTATTGGTTGCTTGCACCTCCTGTCTGGCATCTGCCATGGATTTCTGGGCAAGACCCTTCACTATTTTGAAGTATCCAAAACATTGATCCTTGTAGACTAAAAAAGTGAGAGATGAACATGACAAACTTCTCAATAAACCTAAACCTGGGAGAAGGTTGGCATGCAAGTCTCTGCATGCAAGTCAAGTGGCCCACTTGGCTGGAACTTATCCTGGTTTCTTTTACGGGACTGAAGAGTACTTATTCTACTCCTGCTTGAAGGGTTTCCCCGAGCATCAAATTTGCAAGGGCCCATTTACACCACCGGGCATTGAGTGACACTTCGAGAGAAAAGTGTCATCCCCAAAGTAACAATGCACCCTGGCCATCGGGTCTCGAACCCGGACCACTTGATCCAAAGTGCAGTGCACTGACTATTACACCACTGTGCCTCCACAAATCAGGTGTGCAATGAAAGAAAACTACCTACTTGTGTCTATAGTCTTGTCCATAACTGAGCCAATACCAGCAGCCTCACCAAAGCTATGGTACTGAGTTTCTGTCAGACCAGTACAGGTAAATGCATGCACCATCCTACAGAAAAGAAGTTGCTAAGTTGAGTACGGCATTCCACAATAGCGTAAGGTGACAGCAGTTAACAAACCAACAGCGATTAATAAAACAACAACACAATAACTGACTGCTAATTACAGAGTAAGAATGCGTCCAAATTTCGGTACCACTGAGTGGTAAACAATCTTGCTGTTTCTGTTTAATTATGGGTAAATAAATTCTCTTTACTTACCTCACATTTGCAACATACTTGGCAGGATGACCAAGTAACCCTGAACTAAGCCAAACGACTGAATCGTCGCAAACACAAGGGAGCTCCAAACGGCAGACATGGCCTTGCTTGGACATGGACAATCCGGACAACTGGTAGTCCCCACCACAAAATTCACACTGCGAATTCCTAGTGAGGTACTTCACCAGTGACTTCAGCGATTCGCCAGTGCAAACAAAGAAAGGGTCATCTACAGCAGCATCTACGTAAATCTGCCTCTTTTGCGGTCGCCGAGCAGGTCGCTGATGTTCTCGTTCGAGTTCCAGCGAGCTTTTTGGTAGCGGCTGCACCGAGTGTGGCGTTGAGCTAGTGGATGTTGCTGGAGATGGCCCTAAATTGACGGCTGAAGGCATCACAAGTTCGAAGCAGTTTAAAAGTCGCTCCAAGAGATCGGCATTTTGCGTTGAGGAAGTTTTCCGGTCGATCCCGAGAAGCGACTTAGCATTATCCAGCCGACAGCGCAAACTTTGTAAACGGGCTTCATCCTCTCGCTTTACTTCCACAGTCAGGCTGAAATGTGGGTTACGCTTCTCTGGATCTCGGCTCGCGTTTGTCCGCTTGTTTCTCTCTGTTTTTGTTTTCTTTTCGGGAGGACCAACTGTGAGCATTTTGATTGCCGGCAAAGAGTACTCGTAATGAATGAACGCGAATACAAAATAGTAACTCAACCGTTAGTACAACATCGGCTCCCACCGCCAAGTATCTGTTGTTTCGCCAGCAGCTCCGCGCTGATCAGTATTCGAAATTGCGCATAACTTTTGTGTGAAGCTGCTAGATAATAAATGCAGTACTGTAGGCTCAAAAATGACAAAATAAATGCCCTTCCATCCACCAGTAGGGAGCGAGTATGCGACCAAAATGGCGCGCGATTTGAATTCTGCCCAATTCACGTGCTGGAGGCTTCGTTTAGTGAACAAGTATGGTTTCTACTTTACTCTTTTTAATAGTGTTAACTTCGAAATGCTACAATTGTTGTTTTCTGAGGTTATGTTGTGCAGAACTTGAGCTGTAAATCTCAGAACAGCCAGAGCAGAAAGTGTACCGTTGTTCTTCATATAGTCCGCCATTTTGATTTCCCCGTGAATTCGAAATTAGGGGGAGGAGCCAATGCCCTTTTATAGCGTGCCTTCGTGTTTAACCGCTATTTTTTATGATTTTTTTTGTCTTGACCCCTCACAAAGGAAAATTCAGTGAACACTACTTGACGTCCCATTCCACACAAGTCTTTGGACTGGTAAGTCACGTTTTTTGAGCTCCGTCTTTTATGCTATTTGGCACCCTTAAAACACTGCGCAGAGGCAATCCAACTATCGGAAGAGTTGTCTAAGGTGCTCAAGCAACTGCCTTGAAGATTTTCTTCCCTTAGAACACGATCGCGTCTGTGCAGGCTCTGGTCAAAGTTTAAGGGTGCTCTCTTGACCATTTTGTTGTTTGAAGAACTCGCCATTAGGGCTGGAGGACTTCGTATTGATGTTTTGATGTTATATTATGTTTGTTCATGTTGTGAGGAACCGTTTGGTGTTGATTTTGTTGAAATCGGTTCCTCCGTTAATTAGTTATGACGTCATTTGTGTCGAAACTTTAAGCCTTAATAACTGTGCGAGGTTTTAACCATTTGGCGAGTTTATTATCAATCGAGTTTGGCCTTAACATGGGCTACATGCATGCCAAGTTTTGTTGCAAACGATAAAATCCTCGCAGAGTTATTAACAGTTAAAGTTTTTTACAAAATGGCGGACACACTTTCTCAGTACCATGCCCTCAGCAGTCTTTTAACGCGAAAACGAGGGGAAACTTTAACTGCTTATAACTTTTAGGGGATATTATGCCCCTAACCCAAATTCATACACATTATAGAATGGAGCAAGGGCTATTCGTCCAGGTTGTTGGTTTCAGTCTGCACTAGAATGTCTGTAAGTACCATAAGCTCAAAACTGTTTAAGTGTTGATAACTTATCTCTTAGAGGATTTAACTATCAGACTCGATATTTGGAAGTTACGTTTTTACATCTAAGTGCTAACTTCTGGTGTAAGGACACATTGTAAGATTACATGGCCTGCGAGATACATGCAGTTAAAGTTTCACCTTGTTGTCACGAAAAAGTTTTACCATTGACAACTGTTAGAGAATATTGTTTGGTATTGTTGAAAGGAACCATCAGTGTTGGTTTGTTTTGATTTGTTCCTTTCTGTATACGTTTTGCTTCATATCTTTATTTTCAGCATTTTGTGAACAGGGCTACATTTCATTTGTTTTACAAACTATTTCGAAAATGTTTCAAGATCTCACTGACTTACTCCGAAGTGTGTCACAAGGAGATGAGGAAGCCCTAGAAAAAAGTGGAATGACAGATTCCACCGCAGGAAAGCCTGAAATACTAAAACTGTCGGAAACGCATCTGCGTGCAGAGCACTACAAGCCCTGCATACTCCAAACATCAGCTGAAATTTTTGGCATGAACATGTTAGGCCTTTTGTGTAAGGATTACATTGACGTTCTCAATGTTTTGGCCAAAGAACATTATAATTTTGAGCTGGAAGAAATAACCCTTGAACCTCAGGACTACTCTGATACTATGCAAGAAATGCTGCGAGAAATTAGCAACAAATTGGTTCCACTGGCACAAGCCTTTTCAAAAGAAAGAGAAGAGAAAGCTGCAGCTTTGCCACAAAATCCTGACCCTCTCATTGATGAAAGTGGTGATAACCTTGACACTACCAAGACTACACATGAGGATGAAGCAGATGAAAGCTGTGGCACAGAGACCACAATCCAACCTGGTCCCTCAAAGAGCTCAAGCAATTATGGCAGGAAACGTCCTCGCCAAAGCTCACCAGCACCTGCTCATTCTGAAAACACCTCAAAAAGCCGCAAAAAGACAAAGTCTAAAGAGAACACCGCAAAGCCTAAACACTATGGAAAAAAGAAGTGCCCACTTTGCGGAGTTAAGGTGGTTCATGTACACAGACATATTATCGCTATGCACTCAAAGGTAAACGAGCGCATACCAGTCAGCAAGGTGGAAGCCCTAACGCAGGCATCCAAGCATGGGCAAGAAACATCTGGAGGCCAAGTGATGAATAAGAACAAAGATGGCTCTGTAAGAGTCAATCGGCGCAAAAAGATGGTCTGCCCACTCTGCGAATCAGTCACAATGTACCTGACAACACATCTGCAAAGGGTACACAAGTTTGCAAAAGGCTCTGAAGCTTACAAAGATGCAATCCAGAACAAAAGAAGATACTTGGGCAAACGGAAGGAAGTTAAACGTGTTGAAAGAGCACTCAAGAATGTCAAGCCAAAGAAGCGCAAGACAGAGAAAAATTCCGCACTCAACCATCAACAACCGGCTCCAAGAAAAACACCACTCCAGATCTTGGTTGAAGAAGCTGAACTGTCCGATGGTAGTGATGTTGATTTCCGTGACATAGTGCCACCGACTCCTCCTCCTGTCATAGAAGAGCAAAATCCTCTTCCTTTCATAGAACAACCCACTGCCCAACTCTCTGATAAAGATCCAGATGAAGACTATCAGGAAGAACAAGAGGAAGAAGAAGAAGAGGATGATGATGATGAGGATTATGATGAGTTCATCACCCTGAAAGATTACTATGCCAGGGGAGTTGCCAAAACAGACCGAGAAAAGTTCTAGGTCATGTTCTGTGAACACCTAAAGAACATCATAGGTGGCTGTAAAAAGGAAAGGCAGGCAATTCTCCACACACAGCATGTTCGCCGCATCCATGACCATATGGACCCTGAAAAGAAGGATAACACCATTGAATCGATCTTAGAAGATGGTGGGGTGCAAGTGTGGAAAAAGTGGGCAAGGCCACTTCTAGAAGAAAAAAAAATGCGTCCAGGCTCAGTGAGAACATACCTTATGTCGTTGGCAAAATTCTGCGAGTTTCTGGTGGATCACGTAGACCATAACGTTTCTGGCTTTCCAACAGTTCCAGATGATATTGTCAGGCGTGCAAGGAGCGTTTCTGCTAGATTCAAGGGAATGTCCTCCTCGATTAGGAAGGAGTACATCCATAGGAAGTGGGAGAAACAAATGGAGGAGGAAGAAAACGCTCTTCCCGTAAGTGTCATTCAAGAAATGATGGACACCCAGCCGGCCGTGGAGGCAATTCGTAATCTCACCTTAAGTTACCACGTGCCGCCCAATGAGAAAATGTTTATAGCTATCAGGGATTTCATTTTGGCCAGACTGGAAATAGAGAATTGCCAACGCCCTGGCGCATTGGAAACAGCTACCCTTACAGAGTTCCAAAGAGCAAAAGAAGTGGACGGAAAGATGGTCATGAAAGTAGCTTGACACAAGACATCAAAAGCCGGGCCTGCTCCAATTACCATGAGTGAAAATACCTACAGTAATGTCAAGGCCTATGTGAAGCATGTGCGAATTCACTATGCAAAACAAGACGAAGATGCACTTTTTGTAACTCGTGAGGGCGATGCTTTTCCCTCTGGCACATTAGGAAGACGAATTATCAAGTGGTGGAAAAAAGCAACAGGACGAGATGTCACAAGCACGCAACTAAGAAAGGTCGGATCTACGGAAACTATGGACGAGGATCTTGAAACGCAGTTAGCAGTGCAGGCACTTATGACACATAGGAGAAGCACTGCTGAGGAACATTACCAAATCCTTAAGAAGACAAAACAGGCAGTAAAAGGACATACAGCCTTAGCAAAGAAGCTGGGACTCCCAGAGTCGGTTGCCACCAATTTTCCAGAAGAGTTGGAAGAAGATGCGAAACAATGCACTGAAGAATCAACCGAAGTACAATCACCAAGAAAGACCGGGCTAACTGAGGACCAGCTCGTGGACATAGACTTGCTTTTTGCAGACAAAATTACCACCAATGCTCCACTAACAATGACTGAGGTTAAAAACGTCATGTCTGAAAGCTGCAACCTGATGAGTGATGTCCATAATTATCAGATGGTGCGAAAAGTGTATAATCGTGTCAAATATCTCCAAAAGAAGAATTTTGAGCAGGGACTAGAAGATGTTGAGGATGGGCAAGAAGTAAGTACCAGCACCTGGGTGAATACAGTATCTTCTCCTGCTAGTGGACCGACTAAACGTTTCTGTTGGAGCAAACAGGACGAAGGTACACATTTGACCAATGTCCAGCTAAGAAAATCATTTTTGAGCGATTTCAAGATGTTGACGAACTAAAGGATATTGCAACACGAAACACAATACAACGTTGCTATGAGAAGGTCAAAACAATTTTCAAGCAACGAAAGAAGTAAGAACATCTTGGTGCCAATGTCTGCTGTCGTGTTTTCTTGTATCAAATGACAAAGGGGTCTTCCTGGCAACTGTTGTGTCCAAAAGAAAAAAAGTTGAAATTACAACTATTGTTCAGCCAAGCAATGAAAGAAGTGAGAACATCTTCGTGCGAATGTCTGCTGTTGTGTTTTCTTGTATCAATCGACAAAGGGGTCTTCCCGGCAACTGTTGTGTCCAAAAGAAAAAAGTTGAAATTACATCTATAGTTCAGCCAAGCAACGAAAAAAATGTGAACATCTTCGTGCGAATGTCTGCTGTTGTATTTTCTTGTATCAATCGACAAAGGGGTCTTCCCGGCAACTGTTGTGTCCAAAAGAAAAAAGTTGAAATTACATCTATAGTTCAGCCAAGCAACAAAAGAAGTGAGAACATCTTCGTGCGAATGTCTGCTGTTGTGTTTTCTTGTATCAATCGACAAAGGGGTCTTCCCGGCAACTGTTGTGTCCAAAAGAAAAAAGTTGAAAAAATTACATCTATAGTTCAGCCAAGCAACGAAAGAAGTGAGAACATCTTCGTGCGAATGTCTGCTGTTGTTGACAAAGGGGTCTTCCCAGCAACTGTTGTAAAAGAAAAAAGTTGAAATTATGACTATAGTTCAGCCAAGCTGAACTTATGTATATAATGATGTAAATAGAATTGTTTGATACTAAAGTCTAATGTATTTTTTATTTATTGTACATAGAAATGTACATAAAATTGTAAATATTTTAAATGTAAATAGTCTGTTGTAAATATTGTAAATAAATCCCGGCCACAATGAGTCCAGCTGGTGACTGGATGATACCCTCCAGGGACTGAGCAGTTTGTCAGGGATTCAACACAAGCTGGGGTAGCCAACCCCTGGGGCGTGCCCCACAAACACGCTCATTCTCTGGGTAGTACTCTTGCCGTTTGATACGGCAAGGGGGGGACTGGGAAACCAAAGTAATAATATGTTTCAAATCAATCAATAAATCTAGCAATAAACCTTGGAATTTTTTTCCAAAGGAGTAGCATGGGCAATTTGGTCAAAATTTTCAAAGTGTCTAAAAGACTTTCTTTCACTTAGTTTATCGCGAAAATAGATCTTTTAGCTATAAACTAAGTGAAAGAAAGTCTTTTAGACACTTTGAAAATTTTGACCAAATAAAGCCCGAGTAATTACCATCTTTGTGGTCACATGCTGACGTGACAACAAATACAGGTCTTTTTGCATACGTAATATCTCGAAAACGAAGCAAACTTCAGGAAAAAAACGTGCAGAACATTGTTTGACACACGTAAACAAAACTGCATGCGAAATTTGGAGCGTGTCTGACAAAGTTCACTTTTGAGTGAAAAACTTAACGCCCTTTTTCCACCGAAGCCTTCAATTATACAAGACTATCTCACACTTCTTGGCTTCGAAGATGACCTTGGCAAGATTGAGAATGCTCACCGTACTGGAAGAAAATGCGAGGAAAAACCGAGGAATATTATTGTCAAACTCTATAGCAGACCTTTTGAGGGAGTGCTACTTCATGACACCAAGAATCAGGAAAACAAGCAAGCACTGAACGGAGTTAGATTTGTGGAGGACTTCAACCGTTACGACTTCGGAATCCAGACAAAAGCACTCCCAATCGTGAAAGAGGCATTTGACCACGGGAAGAAAGTGCGATTTACAAGAGGAAAGTTTTTCATGGACGGTAAGGCTGTACCTGTTGAATAACTGTTATTAGTTGCTTATTTCGGAGCACAACGATGGTAGTGTTCTTTGCAGTAAACGCTTATGGTCAGACAGCTTGTGCAAGTCACGGAGGTAAACTTTGTAAATTTTAGAAAGTCTTTGTCAGTCTAAGGGCACTAGCAAAAAAGGTGTTTATTTAGACAAATTTTCTGTCATCGCCAACGCTTCACAAGTGCGGACGGTTTGTGTTACCACCTGACAAATTTTGTCCAAAGCGAACAAATCTTCAAATGCACCGCCGACAAAATTTGTCCGGGGTAAAACTTTGACAAAAATTGACATAATAAACAAAATTGTGTTAGACTTGTCAATCACTTGTCAGAAAAGCTATTACAACCTGCCTGGTAATTGAACTGAGTTCAATTTACCGTCTGAGGCAATAATTGCATTTCGTGCCAAACGCTTAAAACTGGATGTTAGAGCTTTAACAGTGAACACGTAAAGATGCACCCTGGCAATTGGAATTTAAATCCAATGGCAAACTATGCCGGTCTGCCCTATGAGCAGACAAACTCTGTAGGACGATGGAATGTTCCACCATATGACAATCAATTTAACAATTTTCATGCAGCTGGGCCAAGCTACAGCAATGGCGTTTTTCCAGTCGACACGCAGTTTATTTCCGATGAAACAGAAGTGGTCGTACAAGTGCTGCAACAAAGAAACACAAGCCCCTTCACAAAAGAAAGGAAAAGGGAAATCGAGTTATGACATATGGTCCAGCGAAAGAACAGAGTTTCCTGGTTGATCTGTGGGCCAAAAAGCACGACCGCTTAGAAAGCAAAGACACTAGGATATGTCGAGAGATCAAGATCAATTTTGGAACAAAAAAGACAGTAGAAAAATGCCACAGGAAAATCAAACACCTTATCGACAATTATAAGGATGCAAAAACCTGGAACAAAACTCAGAATGGAGGCCAATTAAGAAAAAGTGTCTTCTGTGACAAAATTAATCATGTTCTTGGGACAAGAAATGTTGGTCCCCTGAAGCACGTTGTTGAAGCAGGGACACACAACAATTTTCCAACCCCAATTCCGACCTCCCCTGTTGCAGCTGGTAGTAGTTCTGGGACTCCAAGCCCACAGCCAAGCACCAGAGGGACAAGTGGAACAAGTTGTGCTGTATCATCCAAGGCCTTAAACCACCCCAGCAGAGCCAGGAAAGAGCGGAAGAGAGCAACAAAGAGAAAAATACCTGAAGATGGAGAAGATGAAGAGGGAACTTTGCTCAAGAGGAGCATCAAATCGATTGAAAAGCAGGGCAAACAGCTAACAGAAATTATGCAAGGCTTGCAGGGAAATCAGAGCAAGCAACTAGAAATGGTGGCATCCTTCATGGGCTTTCTTGTAGAAGCCATCAAAGATAAAAAGTAGGCGACTTTAGGGTTTAACAATTTATTGGAAAAAAAACTGATAAGTATTAGGAGAAAGGACAGTCGTAGTTTGTTATATTTTTGTTATTGTTCACAATCACAACTGTCATTTTATCATATTTGCCATACTATAAAATGTGATTAACTTTGAATGTGATTTAATTTGAATTTGTTAACTGTATTGTAAATAATTTTGACGAGTCCCAAGCATAACAGAAACAAAATATGGATCACTTATGAGTGTAACATTTCAGCGACGAATCTTAACTTTAGCCATGGTGATATATCTAGTTTTTGTAGTTTTTTAATATTGTACTACATGTAAATTGGATTCAATGGTTTTATTCGGGTGATTACAGTGGGAAAAGAATTTTGATTAAAATGTTTTGATTCAGTTATGCATTAGCAATGTATTCTCTTAACACACATCATCTCCATCCCTTATAACATCATCGTCCTTGTTGTCGTGACCTTGATCTTGAGGGTTGTCATTGTCATCGTCATTCCAGTCCTCTTGATTTAATAGACAGAAGTTGTGAAGGACAGCAGAAGCAATAGCAATCTTGTTTGCAAATGAAATCCTGTTGTCTAGCTGTTTCTCTAGTATCCACCAACGATTTTTCAACATGCCAAAAGCGCACTATACTTTGTACTCTAGCAGCGGACAAAGCTTTATTAAAAGCTATTTCCTCTGGGTCTCTTGTTGCTTCAGGAAATGGCTTTTGAAGCCAAGAAGCTAGAGGGTATGCACTGTCTCCAACTAGATAAGGTTTGAGCTCGTTAGCCCTGATTCGCATGACTGGACTGTAAGAACCTGATCGCTCTGTGCAAAATGAAATATTGTAGTATTCTACAGAACTCTGGCATCATGCATACTTCCCGCAGAGCTTGACGCAAAGTCAAGAAAGCATTTTTTACAATCGACAATAGCTGGAACAATAAAGTCATGTTGTTGATAGCGACTGAAATAGTCAACAACACTGTCTGGAGGGGCAGCTATTATGTGAGATCCACCTATTGCACCAACAATGTTTGGGACATCAGAAACATCTTGAAATGTCTTATGCAAACAAGGGTTTCTGCTTCTGCAATGGCGAATTTTATGTAGACATTCCTCAGGTTGAAAAGGGCCTCCACAATGTCTTGGACTGCTTCTAGAACAGTTGATCTTCCAACATTGAAATTTGGCCCAATACTTTCATAACTGTTTCCGTGCACCAGACGATACAAACCAGGTGTGAGTACTTTTTCTGGAGTGATGCAGTCATGCAATCTTGTATTTTTGCGTGTTATGGCAGGTCACAAGACATTCAACAACACATCAAAGGTACGACGAGTCATTCGCAGTTGCTTTCTGAAATACTGTTGGGGAATTCTTCGGTCATTTAGTGGATCTTGACTGGTTTGGTCTTGGAAGTTTCCAAAAGTAGGGGTTGCATTGATGTGCCCGGTGTTTCTGTCTTCTACAGTGTTCAATCATTAAAAGGGCAGCTTGGTTTTGAAGAAATCGATGCTGTAAAAACAAGCACACCATAAGCAGCATTTTGTCTGCAATCTGGGTGAGATTTAGAAGCATGAAACATGCCACAAGTATGAGAATTTGATCCATTATCCCGCCAAAATGTTGGATGTTTTGGCACGCGCAACAAAATAGAATAAATTTAAAGGTGAGCTATAATCAATGCGGACACCGTAGACAAGACAAAAATTTCACATGACAAAATTTGTCCTTGGATTTTGTGGAGACAATTCCAGTTTTGTCCGCTAGTGCAGATAGGCCCTATCTTCCAATGTTCACTTTAGTTTTAAAATTAATTTTGTGTGTACCAATTTTTCTGACCTTGCTTCTTAACAAAAGCTTTAACTATGTGTCTACAATAATTAATGCATTTTTAGTCTATGCCTAAAAAATTTATTCTAGATCTGCCTCCCCTGGAAGTTTTAAGTTTGTTGCCTTTGTTTCATTCCTTTTCATCTGTACAAATGGTAGTTGGTAAACTTATTCCCTTAAATGTGAGAGGCATCAAGAATTCTCGAAAAAGAAGGACAATATTTACATGGTATAGAAAGCAAAAAATGGAAATTATTTTCCTTCAAGAAACTCATTTCACAAAAGATAACGAGCAATTGTGGAAAAGGGAATAGGGCACTCCCTTCTTTTGTTCACATGGGGTTAACCATTCTTGTGGAGTTGCAATTATAATCCGCAATAACCTTGATTGCTCCATTGAAGAAATAGTCACAGATGCAGATGGTCGTTATATTATGCTCAAAGTCCTCTTGAAAGGTGAGCGAGCCATTTTAGTCAATATATATAGTCCAAATCACGATAACAAATTAGTTGATTTTTATCACTTAGTTCTCCAAAGTATAAAGACAAATGATTTTGACTCTGATAACATTATAATATGAGGTGACTTCAATTGTCCACTAAATCCTATAGTAGACAAAGAGGTTGAAGTCTGATGCCCAGGCAAAGTGTAATCAATGCTATAGAACGTTTACAATGGGAACTTGATCTCCATGATATTTGGCGCATTAAAAATCCCACAGAACGGAGTTTTATATGGAGTCAACCAGAACCATTAGTTTTGTCCAGATTAGATTAATGGCTTATCCCAAACTTGATTTCAGATGTTTGTGATGTTGATGCAATACCATCTATTAAAACAGATCACTCTGCTTTCAAAATAGAAAAGATTATTACTCCCTTTATTTCTTCCTCTTACAAACTTTCACATGCAAGATGATGCCGGTTGCCAGCCAATTACTAGTACGCCAGAAAAGAAGATAAGACGTGGGCCCGCTGGAAAGCATTCTTTGACGCCGAATTCCAAGTTTGCAAGTGAACCAAACAGAAAGAGGCATCAAAGTTCAGATGAAAATTGTGAAAAACCTACAGCAGGTTAGATGGACTTTATTGCCTTTTATTATAAGTGAAGTTTACTGTTTAGTTCTGAAATAATTTCTAAGCTTCGTAAAATGCCCTTTTGATAAAGATTTGTGTGTTCTAGCTAGGTGAAAAATCGTCTGAGATGACAGGTGTTTTAACAACACATCTTTTGCTATTTTAAAAACTCTACTTTTATTAAGCGTACTTAAAAAAATCGTTAAGCATCCACATTAGTCACTGGATCTGTTCTTTTACTAAGGAAGCATTTGGTCACCAACCAGAGTTAAGACATTCAGTCAATACAATATTAAGATAATTTCCAATAAAATACAGACAAGTTGTTAAATGCATACCAAAACTGTCAGAGATCGTGATCCTGATTTCTTTTCAACTACACTGCATTGTTGTTAAAGATAATTACACCTACTCTCCAGTTTAGATTTGATAGGAAACATGCGGGACAACACTTGTCAGAGAAAATTATTACTTGGTATTTTAGGTATTTATGTTTATTGTCATAAGTTATGAGTGTCAAATTGGCTGTGCAACAGTCTTTTATCAGCAAAATCATGGCCACAAAGCAAACAAGGATTTCCAAGCACTGTAAATGACATTTGCATATAAATTACCTGTCATGAAGCAATCATTTGTGTTAATCATGTTTAATTTTCCATGCTCCCTTTTGAGTTCTTGTTAGCAGTTATGAGCCATTTATGTAGTCTTATAGTTATTCTATGTGGGTACTAAATCTAAAAGTGCAAGTGGACCTGCCCTTAAAGGAAATTTTTTATTCTCACTAGTGATAGGATTATGTTTATGTAAATTATGGTAAATTAAAAATTAAACAGTATCTGTTCTCATTTACTTTCTTTGTTTATTTTTTCTTAATTTGTAAGAAATGTTCTTGTGTTTAAACTTGCTTGACTTTCATCTCAAATAGGTTTACAAGAGTATCATCCCCAAGCTGCAGCAAAGCCATCAAGTGCCTTCTATAAATTATGTAGAAGGCAATTAGTCAATACACTTCAGGAACACTTTAGCGAAGAGGAAGGATGTGAGGTGAATCGAGAGGCAGTTTTGGAAATTCTCCAACTGGATGAGTCTCAAAAAGCCCTTGCTACAAATGCTATGTTTGAGGCATTTCCGAAGTGCCTGGTATCTCGTAAGGGTTCTGGAAAAGGAAGAGTGTCTGTGTACAAGAATGTTGCTAGGAAAAAAGCATTTACTCTGTTACTGGATGAGCCATCTCTTTCACTAGAGGAAAACACAGAAATTTCAAATCTTAAGCAACTGATTGCCAGTGTGTCTGCTGAACTTGATTCTGTTGTTCAACGTTTAGATCAGCAACTGTCAGCTGTAGAGATACAAAGGGATGTTGCCCTTGCTTTAGTTGACATGCAGAGGAAATTTCAAGTTAGAATACAAGAGCTTTCAAGTACGTTGGAAATGCTTTATGAAAGGAAAGTTCAGCGACTTCTTGAACACCAGCAAAGCTGTGAAGCCCTTTGTGCAAATGACAAAACAGAGCTCAGTGATGAAATTGGAACATTCATTGGTTTCCTTAATATTGGCCTTGAGACAGAGGAATTGTCAGATATTGATGTTCACAGAGTCTTCAGTGCATTACCCAACAATACCAGGCAGAGCTGCCCACTCCTATTTGATGTTCTTGACACCTTGTTGCTTCACAAAGCTGATGGAAGAGAGTTTTCTGAGATGTGAGTGAGAAGTGCAGTTCACTCACTTGCCATTTTGGTCAGCCTAAGAAGTCAGAAAATCCAAAATAACATTAAAGTTATGTTTACTTGTCTGTATTTCCTTTGGTGCTGGTATGCGATTTATCACTATGCTTAATCACCTTGGTCTAACAGTAAGCTGGGAGAACGCAGTGAAATTTTTTGACCGTTGCAAAGCAAAAAAATCTGAGACTTGTTATCAACATCTGCGGCTGTTTAAGTACACTGGGCCCACAATGTGGAACTTCACAGGCGAGGCTGTGTTAGTTCCAAGTGTAGAGGGTTTAGAAGACATCTTGCAAGACAAAAATGCTTCCCTCAGACCTCAGAAGAGTGTCCTCCAGCTTGATCCAAATGAAATTTTCATCCAGTGACCAAGGAAAGGCTGATATGTTTGGACAAGTTGTTGATACATTTCTGCTGGAATCTCTTGACTGTGCTTTAAACAAAATGCCTCCAAGCAGAAAGGAATTTAAGGATATGAATGAATCAGAATTAAATTCCTTCATGGCCAATGCAGACTTCAACACTCAGACGAAATACAAGATAAAAGTTCCAAAGGAGAGTGAACTTGTCACTGTTAGAGGCACAACTGAAAAGAACAATGTTCATGTTTTACCATTATCTCTTGAAGATAACAGCACAGTTATTGGAACAATTAGCATTCTTCATCAAATTGATCACTCCCTGTTTTGGCATTGTGCTCCATCGCTGTTATGTACTTCACCTCTAATATTTTACATTTTTTGGAGCACTGTTCTCCTGTAACGCTCACCGACGAGTTAGCATTAAATTGCTCTGCAACTTTATTCCATGCAACTTTTCTTCGTACTTTGCCATTGTTGAAGAGGTCGGTTTTTCCCATTGTAGCGAAATCAATAATTTAGTGCTCTTTGATGACCATGTTACAAGCTTTTCATCGTTCTTGAGTTCTGTAATGAGATAAATTTGCTTGTGAAGACTTTCGTAAGGCACTTCAGTAAAAGCAATCTTCCTCTCCATCAAAACAATGCACAAAATTTAGGTTTAATTCTATTATGTGCACTCTGCGATGAACCTGCAGCCATTTTCAACACGTAGAATTCCCACGCATTCGCAGCATTGCGTACCGGACCAGGAGAACTGAGCAGCCCTTCTCCATTAGCAGGGCCACCTGGGCCAGAACCAGTTCCGACAGTTCTCAGAACTCGGGCATTCCATTTATGGATGGACTGGTTCGACCAGCCAGTTCTAACAAATGGAAAGTGCCCTTAGCTTCCCGTGTCAAGGCAATTGTATGCAGTAAGAATGTTTTACTATTCTCACTGTAAATATAATTAGCCTGTTGCACGGGAAAGGCTTGAGTCCTTCAACTTCCAGCGTTTTGTACCTGCTAGCTAGTAATATGATGCATTGCCGCCTCCACTTCAAATATCACAATTTTAGTCACCTCGTGGTCGGTTCAACGGAGTTCGGTGAAGTCATGGTAAACGTTTCACCCCTCCTGCCTCCCCTGGTGGTGGTCGATGCTGTATCCTACATTTCACACACCTTTTGCCCTGGCAGTTGTGAGTATCCTCCCATAACTTAGCTTCCCAAGTCAGGGCAATTGTATGCAGTCAGAATGTTTTACTATTTAACTCACAGGTCCATGCAAAACAGGATAGCCACTTAATATAGAATTCTCTGAAGTGAAGTTTCCATAGCCTTTAATGTTGGTTGCCAATAAAGAATGTAGCATACAGATAGGTATGATGATGTTTCTGCAACTACAAATATGGAGGGTGTAAACACAAAGGAAATTGAAATTGAAATTCAAGGCAACAAAGTGGAAATAACTTGACAAAGCGATTACTTACAAGCAATCCCTAGCACAAACACTTTATAGGTATGCTAATAAGTCACTATGCACAAAACGAAGAAAAAGGAAGGAACACTAAGGGACAAAGCAACATGGCGTCTGAAGGTCATCCCACTGACCTTTCCGTATCAACAGGCATTCCATTATGTTAGAGTTGCGAAATGTCCCTTAAAATGGCAGGTTAATTTTATGTAATGAATTCCACTTTAATTCCGCTTTCTTGACCTTCCTGGAGGCTCACGTTCAGATTAGAAGTTTTAGCACAATTTTTGCTCATGGTTGTGACGTCACATCCATGAGCTTAGTTGGGACCCTTATGGCACTCACTCACTTGATTCTGATTAATTTATTCATTAAAGTTGAATTAAACACTTTTTTCACCTACCTCCCCCACTAAGTATTGTTTTTGTCTCAAACACTTCTTAGTGTATGTTTGGCTTAGTTATCAGGGTACTAGAGAGGGGTAGATTTTTGTGTAACAAAATGGCGGAACTCATCACAGAGGTCAAAGAGTCGGTCAAAGATGGTTTTTTGTTCGATCTGTAGACAGGAATTCCTTCGTGGGTTGTTACGTTAAGGAACACTAGCTGCTACAAATCAATGTCGCAATCCTAAAAGCCCGGTTAAAATGTTGTGAATCTTAAAAGCTAGGAGACCGGAGGAGGGATGCCATGTCATCTGGAAGCCAAGGTATCGGGTTTTTTTTTCTTTAAAAATATACTATAAGAGCACTTTGAGTACTAGTAATATAGATTCTTTCGCTTGGAAACTGCTAGATTCCAAACATAGGCAATTAATATTATGGGTGTTATGGATGTTGTTTGTTCTGAAAATGCTGATAACAAGTCTCTCGTATAGTTGGGAACAAAAGCATTATGGCAACCCTCGACTGGCCGTGGTAATTCTAATGTGAAGCAAATGAGTGTACAAACTGAATAGTTAGTTTTAACTCAAACAATTCCAAATAATGTCATTGGTATATATCGCTCAAAATCTAAAGTTGTTAAAAGTTAATTGATGCTCTAACTCATCTGAAGTCACAACTTGGTATTAAGAGAACTTACAATTCCAACTCTACTGCTTGAGAATTTCAAATATATTGATCTAATGCAGAAAAATACAGAACAAAAGGCTCTAACAAAATATCTTCTAACAGACAAAGGATACACTCAGTTGATCAACCAGTATACTACTGACTACCATTTAACAAATAGATTCCATGTTGCCGTGCGTCTGTTCAGTAATAGATCACAGATGACGTCAAAATGTGGTAAGAACAAAAAAGTGGCACACGAGGCGTAGCCGAGTGTGTCACTGATGTTCTTACCACATTTTGACGTCTTCTGTGATCTATTACTGAATCAGACGTACGGCAACATGGAATCTATTTGTTTTATATAATAACGAAAAGCCTTTTTTGTTTCAAAATATTTCAACATAACGCGAAAGCCGGCCTTTTGCCCCGCCTTTGCCCACTTTGGCGAAGACGAAAAAAAAGCCATTTGACGTGATCTATGATCTATACAAAATGAAGCAATTTCATTGGTTGCTATGCGTAGCAAAGAATTGTGATTGGTCGAGAAAAATCACGCCACTGTCAAACCTGACTCAAGCGTCGCTTCTTCGTGGGAAGAAAACTTACAGTGAAAGCCAGTGAAAGCAGAATTGAATTGCGAAATCTACAAATCTTGAAGAAAATGCTGGATTTTGTCATCGGAGCAGCCCAGTGAGCGGAAAAGCTTGGACGTTGCTTTGAAAATTACAGGAGTTGAAAAAATACCCTCGGAAAACTTGTGGTTGCAGTCAACCTAGAAGCCATTTGATTCGAGTTTTGAATGAAAGGAGCGTAAATGACGGTGGAGATTTTTATCTTCTGCAGTTGGTGATTCTCAAATCAGCTTGATATGGTGTCGGAGACACATTTTAGCTGCGATACTGTTGGCCGTGAGCTGTGGTTAGCTATACTTGGCTCGCTGCTGTGCCCTGAAACGGGCAGGAACGCTTCGCATCGGAAAGCAAGGTTATGTATTTATTTTACGATTTTAAGAAGTGATGTTTTGATGTTTCATTCCTGACATCAATCAGTGTGTAAACAGTTGTTTTGACACTGGGAAAAGTTGAATTTTTTTCAATAAATTAATCTCAGAAACATTTTGTTTATTGGGTTTGTTAAATTCGAGATAAAGCAATGGTTCTCGGCTTAGCAAGTCCAAGTTTGTGCTTGGTTTAGTCTCGCTCGACTGCCGACTGTGACTGCTCGAATTTTTTTTCTGGATCATTTTCTAAAAGAAACGGCTTCATCTTTCGTTTTCTGGCTTCTCGAACCTGTTCAATGCCTCGGCAAGACTTTTTTGGAGCTTATCTTTTGCCCAGTCACGTAAAATATTTTCCTAATTCTCGAAACTTTCCGCCATTTTAAAACGGCAGAGGGAAAAGCTTTGTAACGATGACGTCAATCGTGCATCTGTACTCTAATAGATCATAGGCGAGAACCAATCAAAATGCGAGAATAACTTGGGTTATGATATAAACACAGATAGATCATGTTTATACCAATGTGCCACATTGTGTACAATCAGCAAGTACCCTGGAGTCTTACTATAGTGATCATAAGTCTATTTATACTTGCACCATGAAAGCTGTTTGAATATTTGTTTACAATTTTCACTGTGTATCATTTGAGATCATTGCATATTTAATTTAGCTGAATATGAAACTCTCTGTGCCAAATAAACATCTAAATGTATCAAACAATGATTTGAATCACATAGAGAACACAGTCACAATTATTTGCAGAAACAAAGAATGCTTTGAATTCCCTGTGTTTTTCATGTCCCTAAATTCAAATTCCTAGTCCTCATAAAGATTCAAAATTATATGTTACTCTACCAAAATTTCCAGATGCATGACATAAGAATAAATGTTTTAGGTTAAAGGGATTATCTTAGGTCCTGACTATTTCTCGAGGAAGCATGCCATTTATAGCTGTCATGTTCTTTCTTAAACCCTTTCCTGTGTTGAAATGTCGAGCAATAAATATCAAGAATTAGTATCACCCTACTAGTGGACTAATGCAAATCCTGCATTTTGATTGGCTATGCTACTAGGGGACTATTAGTAATAGTCATCAAGTAAAGATTATGCTACTTATACCTCTGCAAAAAATGTATAATCTGTATGTATAGGAAACTGTTGGCTTAAGTATCTCCTCTTGCATCGTGGTACTGTACATTATGGTAGTCAGAATTTCAGTGGACTTAAAAAAGAAAGAAAATGTTCCTAATAGAAGCAGTGTCATCTTGATTTGTTGTTGTGCTCTGTTGAAGTTTATTTCAAATATTTAATACATAAGTTATTTATTGTAAAGTGATTTTACCACAGAATGAATTCAGCTACCTAAAGGGTGTCAATAACCAACCATATTTGGACATCAGAACCTCTGCACATTTGACCAAAAGATTTTTATTGTCCTGTATTTCACTCTTCTTTTTACCCCTCTCACATTGTTAGCCCCATGAGAGCAAAACAATGCAGCACCCCATTCTTTTTTTTCATGTAGCTTCATTCCTTTTAGTGGAATGTGTTTCCTATAGGAAAACAACATCTGGTTTTTGCTTCCTAAGCCAAAAAAAAATTGTCTGTCTTTTTCAGAAGTGGCTGATGCCTCTTGTATTTAAAGATATAAGTTTATCCTTCACCATTTTTATTGACAAAACATAGTGAACAATCAAAATTAACGAGAAGAGGGATTGTCAAGTATCTATATTTAAATAACCATCTGAAAATAATCACTGAAATCATCCAATAATTAAAGCCACAAAGAGACAACTTTAAAATATATGAATAGTAATATGATGTCTGCAAAATTGCCATTAAAAATAAAGCGTACAAAAAACAGTTTACTCCAAAAGTATTATTCTCAAAATTCGTGCTTGTGCAATTTTGCACAAGCAAATGGGACACACATGAAATCATCATGCGGTGGACATTAGCGCCTACTTTTGCTGTGCTACACAATGGAAGGAGACTAAGAATATTAAGCAATCATGATCAACACAACAGTATTCAGATTGATAAGATTCTACACGATCGAGACTTCCCTACTGTCCACCAAGAGTTTTCCCTTTGTTGGAATTTTGTCTATTTTTGTGGACAGAGGAAAACCGGAGACCCCAGAGAAAATTTCTTCAGAGCAAGGATGAGAACCAATAACAAACACAAAGCACTTATGACACCAGGTCCAGGTCTTGACCTAGGCCACACTGTACCACATTGGTGCAAGGGAAGCGCTCTCGCCACTGCAGCACCACAATCTGCTTCAAGACCATTGCAAAACACGCGCTTGGTAATACTAGCCTGAGTTGCAGACATTTACTGGTAAATAAGTAACCCATTATAGGTCACGTCCACGATGCAGGCTGGGAAATACTTGTCCAAAGTATGCTTGAAATACTCATTTTATTCTGCATAGAACAAACGCTTTGAGAACAAACCATTACTTTGTGTTATCCATTAATCTCATATTGGTGGTGACTTTTCTCAAGGTAATAGTAGCATGAGTCACAGACAAATGAGTAACCTGTAATAGGTTGCATCTGCGATGCAGGCTGGGAAATACTTGTCCAAACTAGTATGCTTTTGATACTGATTTTATTCTGCATAGAACAAACACTTTGAGAACGAACCATACAGTGTGTTATCCAATGTTGTGTTTGATTAATTTCATATCAGTCGTGACTTTCCCGACACTGGCTTTAACTAGGATTGGAGGAGTTGTAAAACAATTTAGTACGCCATATGTTTGTAGAATGGTAGAATATTTTCCTCATGCTTTATCATCCCAAAGACAGGCGTGTGCTAAAATATTGCTGATAGCGTCTTAGAATAAGAAGCTTACTTGATGAATGAGTGCTTCGCTATATGGTTAATAAAAGGTGTGTTCAGTGGAATGGATTATTCTCCTCCTGCTTTATCTTCCTATAGACAAGCACACTTGTAAAAGGTGGAATTAGATACTCAGGGAACAAGAAACGCTTATCTTGTTATGTTTTGCTCGTGTTATGTTAATAGTGGAATGGAATATTCTCCTGCTTTATCTTCCTATAGACACGCACGCTCATAGGAGGTGGAATAGATAGTCAGGCAACAATAAACGTCTATCTCGTGTTATGTTATGGTTGTGTTATGTTAATAGTGGAATGGAATATTCTCTTGCTTTATCTTCCTATAGACAATATCTTTGCTATTAGAAGGTGGAATAGATGCTCAGGCTACAAGAAATGTTTATCTTGTGTTACGTTTTGCTTGTGTTATGTTAATTTCATATCATTCCACTCACTTTTCCATAAACCACTTTTAATACGATACTGGGTCAACAACAAACGCCTTAAGAACGAGACAAACATACAGCTTATCTTTTTTTGTGTGTGTGTTACATGTATGCACTAATGGCATATTTTCATATTGCTTTATCCTTCCAGAGAGAACAGAAACATGCTTGTCATCTTTGGCGGTCTTTTTGTGTCATGTTAACTGTGAAAATCGCAAATTTTGTAAAATCCACAGGTCGGCACTAGTAGGTGGAATTTGCATTACAAAGAAGTGCAAAAAAATCGCAAATTTCGCAATGACTTACTGAAAAATTGTGAAGTTCGCTAAAAATCGTAAATTTTGTAAAATCCACAAGCAGGCGCTTACTGGTCGATTAGCATAAAATTGTAAATTACGGCACAATGTACCGAAAAATTGTTGAGGTAGCGGATTTTTGTATATCTCGTAGAGTTTAACCCATTGTCTCCCGTGCCGGCCGTAACCGGCCGTGCGAAAACCCACCCCCAATTTCCCGTGCCGGCCGTAACCGGCCGTAAAAAGGCATGTGAGGACAATTGCCTCTCTTACCCTCCCTGAAGATATTTTGGTCCTCCTATTGTTCTATTGTTGTTAAGGACAAATAAACCAATGAGAATGGACCTTCTGAGCATATTTTTAGAGGACTTTAGGGGTCCTAGAAAGATGGTTTTTCGTCTTAAAATCATGCGCTCGAAAAGCGCAGGTAATCATGGCGCGTTGCAGGAGAAATCTACAAACTTCCAGGGTCTTGTTTTCATTTCTAAAACGGAGAAATTGCTTCTTTGGCATTTAAAATGAAAAGGAAAACATAAATCGATGTTCAGGTGGTCTCAGAATAGAAGACCAAGGTGAATGAAGCCCTCAAACCTTTCTGGAGAAAAATTTTTCCTTCCTTCAACCCCGGCGAAAACAAGACGATCGGTGCGCTTTCAAGTGAGTTTTGAATACAGATCGCGGATTTAAAGCAGCTGCCTGGACTTAAGAAAACAAAAATGGTAATGTAGAGTATTAGTTCTAAGTCTAATTTAGCGTTTAGCACGATTGGCAAAGCCACAGCCGATAAAATAAGTTCAAAAATTGTAGGGAAAAACTCACGCTTTCGCTTTAGCATGAATAATTAATTCGAACATGCGGTCATGCGGTAAATCACGTCCGTGAAATTTTGAACATTTTTGTGCTTTTAGATAAGTTTTTTTGCCTTATGTTGAATTAAAATTTATTGTTATTGAACTCCCTGTCACGTTTCTTTCATTTGGTTGCCTTTATTTGGGAATTTTAGGTTTTAAAAGTGAACAGTATTTTGTCACGCTGAATTTCTGCATATTTAATTTACGGCGACTGCCGTGGTTTGTTTGTCTTGTGTATTCGCTTCCCTGAAATTTATTTTAATGAGTCTTGTTCAGCTTCTACAGAACTTTTGAGGAAAGACCTAGGTGGGCACTAAATTTACACAGTTGAAAAACGATTTATCTCAAAATAATTGGCTTGGTTTTGTCGTGTTTTTGATGTACGACTTCCATCTTTCTTTGGCCGGACTGTATAATTTCGTCGGGCGGCGAAAAAATTATCTGAATTTCTTCTTTTAAATTGGTTTTTACTTGTGTTTTTCACCTTTATGGTCTGGTGTTTTCTTAAATGTTATCCGTTACAGTAAAAGAATGAAAATTCTGTTTTATTCGGTTTCGTTTTGTCCTCTAAAGTCAAAAATTAACTCATTTTTGCATATTTAATTTTCTCGGCTTTTGTCGTGCGGCAAAGGAAAAAATATAATTTCTTGTTTTCTTACAAGTTAAACACATCAAGTGGAGTCCTTCCTGTTGATATTTTTTAATATTTTGGCTGTTCATTTATTGAACTTTAAATAAACGAAGTCTTGAAACCTGATCTTGTGTCTGTGGTTACTGCGCATATGGTTTATTTTTTTGCTTTCGCTCGCTCTGAAATATTCCAAAAAACGCCAGGAAATTAGGGGTGGGTCGCGGACAGTTTGATGCGGGGGTCAATGGGTTAACAAAAAAGCGCAAAATTTGTTAAATTTCAAACTAAAATGAAAAATCATAAAATTTGCAAAATTAGTAACTGCGTTCAATCCTGGACATAAGTGGACAGTTCTATGAAAGTCTGTACAAATTTCATCATGTTTATGTGTATTAAACAGAAGCCTCCCTTAATTATGATGATCTTCTAATATCAATGCGTTCAGAAGACTATAGACAGCCTGGTGAAGGAGTTATTACTGTAGCAATTTGCTTTAAATATGACTCCTGGGAACGATGGATTGCCAACATAATTTTATCAAACTTTTTGAAACTCGGTTGAAGAACTTTTAGTGGAATCTTCCATTGAGTCTTTTATAAAAGGAGAAATAAGTCCTTCCCAGAGACAAGCCATAGTACACTGATTGAGAAAAAAGATCAACAAATTTCCCTGCTAACTGTTGAAGCAAACATTACCTCTAAAGTTATTGCAGAAAGGCTGCAAACATGTGCTGCCATATTTGATACATGAGAATCAGTCTGGATATGTCCTAGATTGAAATATTTGTAAAACTATTTGCTTAATCCTTGACATAATGAAATTCACAAAAGATAATACATATCACACTTTGGGTTGGGATTACGGGTAGACAATAGACTGCCGTGTCACTTTCCTTTAACGGTTATTTCGATTGTCCGAAGCTTTGAGGCTCTTTTGTTATTATAACAAAGGTATGAAAGAACTGACGGTTAGCACATTTCCGAGTGCGAGATTCAAAATCTTCGTTAATGACCGGTTGATGACAAAATCAATCCTTTTCGGGGTGGGCAAAGGATATAGTAGCCTGCATCAACGGTAGATTTACCGGGGGACGGAGGGGGGGATTGTGTTACACGGACATAGCAGGGGATCAGTCTGATAGAAGACTGTTTTATCTGGCAGTTTTCGAACAAACCCTTATTTAAAAGTTCTTCCAAAGTTTTTGGGAGTAATGGATGTTTCTTTAGAAATATCGTAAGATCTCAAACGAAGTATCTCCACTTGGGATGTGACACCAAAATTTTTGATTCACCCGTAAGCCCGAACGAAATTTTCAACGAATTTCAACAAACAGCATCATTCAAGCTCATGGAGTATCGAAGTTTGTTTGAAAATGCTAAGCGATTCTAGGAAATAATTTGGAAATGCTAACTATCGCAACATTTTATTAACAAGTCATTAAACTTGAATGGCTGTAAAATATGGTGCAGAAAACAAAAAAGCAATGGAGGTGCTGCTTGAATTGACAATGACTGATCCGTCCAGTTTTACTTACCACGGCTGATTACCACTGGCGATTAATTCGCAAACCTTAAAATTTTTTATTTATTTATCCGTCCATTATATTTCTAGTTTACAAAAGTTGGCATGTATCTGCTACAATATATACGTGACCGTGAATGGGAAAACGTACACTAACGCTTTACTGTTAAACGGTAAAAAATAAACGGACTGTAAATGGATGGTAAATGGTTAGGCGAAAGGTTTAAACAATCTCCATAACTGTTTAAACGGATGGCCAAGATCGTTAAACGGTTTTATTCTTAAAAGGCAACTTAAGTTTAATGTGGAGACAGATAACTTATGTACCTTCAGTCTCTTGTTTCTGTTTCATTCAAAGATTGATCAAAAGGGCAATCGCCAGCGATGTCACGTTCACAGTCCTTCAGCTTTAGTCAACTGAATCAAGACAGCACAGTGCATTCCGACAAATTGTTCCATGCTGAAGTACACAAGTCCTAAGAACCCTCTTTCTGTGACTTTTCTTTCAAAAGGAGTTTCAATCTTGTAGCACTCTGGAGAACTATAAACCGAAGGCAAAAGGAACATTTTTAGCTGTCACATACATTGCAATTGCAAATCACGAAGAAACTTGGGTTTTGCGATCGGATTCTATTGGGCTAAAAGTGTTGTTCGTTTACACCGTGTCAAGTTGGTTATTCTTTGAATTCTGACCTAAGTACTCAATATCTTATCGCAGAAATGCTCTATGTTGAGTGCGTTAAAAAACGTACTGAAGTCAACACAATAAACTGGTTCACTCACGCGAAAACCTTTTATCAAGTGTTCACGGTTGACCGCGACCGCATCAAGTCACGATTAATTTATGACAATAAGATATTTTGTATCTGTTTTCAATTGATGTTCACTGAAATGCTCCTCCGTTAAACTGACGAAACTGCTTGTTAGATGTTTTTAAAAATGCTCCTTGAAACTCGTTTTACATTAACTTACCTTTCGAACGACTTTTTAATACTGTTTGTGACATTCTGGAAGCTTATCTGCAGTCACGCTGTTACTCCACACTGATTGGGTAATGCTAAAGAATGCATCCAATCAGGGTGGAGCAAACAGCGCGACTCTTGCCAAATGAAATCTCGGCCACAGTTGCTGGTCGCTTCGACAGCTGCATTTCTCAAAATTATTTGGCGGTTAGCACTTGGATTTTAAATGGATCTTTGATTGAATGCCACGAAAAGAAGCATCAACCTTTCAGTTTATCTTGTGTTCGATTTGGAAGCCGGGCGATTCAAATTTCTGGGTGAAAATCTGCTTGGCACTGGAGGAGTCGAAAATCATTGAGTGAGCCTTCGATCCATTTTCCAAGTTGAGTGGCTCGTAGCCACTTTGATTCTTCGAGCTCAAAAACGGATCAGATGATCGTTTAAACGTTTAGTCTAAAGTGTTTAAACGTTAAGTTTAAAACATTAAACGGATGTCAAAACCATTTAAACGTTATGTCTCAAGCGTTAAACGGATAGCATTTTTTTAAAACGGACATGAAAACCATTTAAACGTTTTGCCCAAAGCGTTAAACGGATACTAGTTTTTTTAAAACGGATGAGCTACCTGTTTAAACGTTTTGCATGAACCGTTTTGAACGGATGATAAACGGATACCAAACGGAATTTTCCATTAAACGGCAAAGCGTTAGTGTACGTTTTCCCATTCACGGTCACATATTATTATATAATGACTGGAGATCTTAGCAAGCTCTACTGAGCTTTTCTAAGAAGATCCCCATATGCTAAGAACTATAACTAAAATATAAAAGATGGATATAATTTTCTTATAATCACACTAACACGGGTTATGCTAATTTTAGAAATTAACTATTATCTAACTTAAGGAATACATATAATTTTGCACATAAACTTTTGAAGATTGTTTAAATTGTCTATACGATTTTAATAGTTTTAGGTCCTTTGGTAATTTGTTCCAAATTTGAGCCCCCCTAAATTTTAAAGAAAATTTCCCATAATTTGTCCTTTTATAATCAATAAATATATTTGAGGCTGTCCGAGTATTGTGACTATGGATCATCTCATTTAATTTAAAATAATTATTAAAATAACTTGGTAGATTTTCATTAAAGTATGTGTACATAAAGAGTGCCATCAGGTATATATTTAACTCATATATATTAAGAATCTTTAATGATACGAATAGTGGCTTGGAATTTTCCTTGTATTTTGCAAACGTCATAATTCTAACTATCTTTTTTTGCAGCATAAATAACGATTTAAGTCTGGATGGATAAGTACTTGTCCAGATGATATTACAGTATGTTAAATAAGGGTATACCATAGTGTCATAAATTGTCTGTAGAGTTTTTAGAGATTAGTAATGCCTTGCCTTGGCTAATATACCTGTCATTTTTGATATTTTACTAGCAACTTGGTCAATGTGATATTTCCATGTGAACTCATCATCTATGTATAGACCCAAAAATTTTGTATACTTTACTTGTTCAATTTCTTGGTTATTTATTATAATTGACACAAGTTGATTTGATTTCTTCCCTCTGGATTTGAAAATTATAAAGTGTGTTTTCTTAATATTTAAAGAAAGTTTATTAGCAGAAAGCCAAGATGCAATCTTACGTAGCTCTCGGTTCATGGTTTCTTTTAGAGTAAATAGGTTTTTATGACTGAAAAACAGATTTGTGTCATCAGCAAAAAGAATAATTGATAAGATCTCTGAGCTCCTTGAAACATCATTCATGTATATGAGGAAAAGCAGAGGTCCCAAAACAGATCCCTGAGGCACACCACATTTAATTGTTAGGCTTTCTGATTTATATTAAATTATCTGTTTTCTGTTTGTTAGGTAGTTCTTAAACCACTCAAGGGCAATTCCCCTTATTCCATAGTGTTCAAGTTTTCTTAGTAACATTTCATGGTTTACTGTGTCAAATGCCTTTGCAAGGTCTAAAAATACTCCGATTGTGTATTCACTGTTATCTATAGCCTGTAGAATCTTGGTCACAAGCTCTATAGTTGCTAAGTTAGTTGAATGTTTTTTCCAAAAACCATACTGACTTTGGAACAACATATTGTGCATGTCCAAATATTTCATTACTTTTTTGTACATTATTATTACATAATTTTTCCAGAATTTTACTGAAACATGGAAGGACAGAGATTGGTCTATAGTTGGAAAATTCCTCCTTACTATTTGCCTTAAATACTGGTGTAACAAGTGCTATTTTTAGTTCATTTGGGATAACTCCAGTGAGAAGTGATTGATTATAGATGTGTGTTAATGGTTTTATGATTTGTTTAGAGATTTCCGTCACAAGTTTGGGTGGTATTTCATCGTGACCACATGACTTATTACCACTTAAATTACCAATTTCTATTTCTACTTCTTTTTCTGTGACTGCATCTAAAAAGATAGAGTTTACAGATCTCTCTCCTAAGAATGGTGTGAAGTTAACATTGTTGTTTTGAATTCTTTCAACCAGCTTTGGTCCAACATTAATGAAATATTCATTAAATTTATTGCTTATTTCAACTGGATCAGATATTATTGTTTCATTTTCTTTGAAGTAATCTGATAATTCCATTTTAACTTTGTTTTTGTTTATTACTTCTTTTATTAGTTTCCACGAGTATCTTAGGTTGCCTTTGTGCTCATTAAACTCTTTGTTGTAATAATGTTTTTTAGCTGCTTTCTTTATTTTGGTGAATTTATTTCTGTATATCTTGTAAATTGATTCATTTCTTTCGTTTGGATTTTTGATAAATTTCTTAGATAACTTATCTTTGGTTTTTCTTGATTTGAGAATACCCTTTGTTACCCAGGGTATTTTTTGATTATCAATATTTCCTTTGTTTTTGGTTTTTATTAATGGTATATTTTTTTCATATAGTTTAAACAACTAACCATAAAAATAATTATAAGCTTCTTGTGGATCTGTTTTATCATAAATGTCATTCCAATCTTCATTTTTTAAATCCTTGCACAATCGATCTACAGTATTTTTATCCATTAGTCTATATTTAATATCACAATGTGTATCATTTCCTTTTTTAAGGAGGATGTTATTTGAAACACAGGTAGATGATCCGAAAGATCTGTATAAAGAATACCACATTTATGGCACTCATCAAGATCGTTGACAAATATGTTATCAATTAAAGTTGCACTGATGTTTGTTATTCTTGTTGGCTTAGAAATAAATGGATAAAACGTTGACGAAAACATTTGATTTGTAAAATCCTTTGTGTACTGATTTTCACCTATTTTCAACAGATCAAGGTTAAAATCTCCCATCAAGTAGCACTTCTTATTCTGTAAGTCTAGTTTTTGAAGCATCTCAGTGAGGCATTCAATGAATAGGTCTACCTTGCTGTTTGGTGGCCTATATATTATTCCAACTTAAGTATTTTTTGGTTTAGTTGTTAGCTCAATAAACTGCGATTTGATTATGTCGTCAATATTAACAGCTAGGTCATCTCGCTTTCTGAATTGATATGAACAGTTCATGTACAAACCAACACCACCTCCATGTTTGTTATTCCTGACCTTTCCGATATAATGGTAGCACAGCAATGGAAAATCATTGCAATTATTTTGCTTGAGCCAAGTTTCAGATAGCCCTGTCACTGAGAAATTATATTCCATGGAATTTAGATATGCTTTAAGATCATCAAACTTGTTTAGTATGCTACGGAGGTTTAAGTGTAAAAGGGAAAATTCATTATCCTTTGAATCCTTTGTCAAGCATTTAAAGGTATCTTCATCATGATAATCACAAGATTCAACATGAGTTATAATTTGATTGTAATAATTTTGGTCAGGGTCCAAATCTGAATTGAGTGTTAAATATGTCTTTCCATTACTATTCGTCAAAAACGGATTGAATGTAAGATTTTTTAATTTAGTATGTTCATTGTCGTTCATATCAATTTGAGATTGCTTACAGATATCCTGAAATTCATTGCTACTTAGCTGAGAAAATGGCAGTGAATCATTTAGACTTGATATATGCGTAATCATTTAGGTAACCATTGTTTAGTTATCAAATACATCAAATACCTTTCTATGAATGTCATTATTTAATGTTTTCAAGGTCACGCCAGCCTCCAATCTCCTTTATTCGTGGATCGTCATGCAGCTTAAACTTGATTTTTCCGTTCGAAAACCACGAGCTTTCGACCGATCTTTTACTTTTTAGCTCCTTTAGCCTTTTCGCAATGTTGTCAGCCGTGTCTTCAACAATAATTATACCCTTGCCCTTCAGCATCTTACGCTTTAAGAGGATCTTCATTTTACTTTTGTGCAACAGGAGTTTAACAATGACAGGTCTCGGCTTGCTGCCACGTCTTGATCCTTGTTCGCCTCCGTCGTTTGTTCTTCCCCCTATCCTGTGAATTATCTCAATTTCGTCTGCTGAAATTTCTTCCTGGAGATTATCCTCCACAAACTTTATAAATTTTGCTTCCAGATTCTCCCTCTCATCCTCCACCAGGCCAAGAACCTGCAGATTGTTCTTTCGCGAGTACTGTTCATTATGAACCGCATACTCCCATGTTAAAACGATGTCGTGTTTGAGCATACTTTCCACATGATTGATGCTATCGTCCACATTATCTTTTAGCTTCTTGACCTCATCCTCAATGTTTTGCAACTTCTTCTCCAACTCTTCTAATTTGGTAGTCACCATATTCTCGATCCTTGCCGCCAGCTGGTCCAGTTTTGTGTCGAGTGCCACATTGATTGCTCCCATGATCTCTGTATTAAAAGCACTGGAAGCATGTGATGATCCAATATCCTCTTCTTCGACTGCTTTCTTTGCTTGCTTTTTCAGTGGACTAGCACTTTTCCTACTTGGGGTTGATAAAACTTCCCTAAACCCGCGTTTTGATTGAGCGCCTTTTGCATTACCCTTATCAGCCGCCATCGTTATGGCAAGTGTAATGAATAGACTATTATGAAGAGAAGTTTACAAATTTAGCCATTTAACTCGCAGACCTTTCTAAGTCCATAGGATTCAATAAAATGGTATTTATTAGGTACACGCTTGGTATTGTTAGTATTGCTTTTGTCTCTTAATCATCAACAAACTTTTAATTACCAAAAAAAAAGCTTTCTAGGTGATACCCGTGCAGCGCATTGGCTTGTTTTTCGTAGACAACTTAGATGAGGTTCTATTTCTAATGAAGCCTGTATTAAGAAACCATCTGGCCAAACATCATGTCGAAGCATTTTTTTAAATTTCGCGGTCAGTTGTCATCATTCATCCCTTGCTGGTGTAATAATAGCCAACTTAGCGCTAATAATGCTAATGTAAGTTGACAACAATCATCTTAAGGACACATACCGCTTGACTTCAATCAGTACACAATAATCATCCACCGGGAAAGATCATCCTCTGAGAAAATGTTTTCTAAGTTTAAAATTGAGAAGCCTGGGTACGTTCTATATAAACAGGGACAGGCACATTTTGAAGCCAAGAGATCCGTCATCTCATTGCCTCTTCTGGAAGCTTACAACGAACGTATACGCCACCTGCTGGCAGAAAACTGATAAGAGTATCTGTTCAAGTTACTAAGAACACTTTATCTTCAGGACAC
>JAHPZR010016172.1:0-2500 GCA_019787425.1 Platygyra sinensis | reverse complement strand
AGCTGTATGGCTATGCCTTTTAATGGAAGATCTTGGAAGACAGATGGATGCCCCGACTACTATCTATGAAGACAACCAAGGAGCCATTGAACTAGCAAAGAATGCCAAATACCATAATCGAACTAAACACATTGACATTTGTCATTATTTTGTTCACGAAAGAGTTGTTTCCAATGAAGTTCAAGTGATTTATTGTCCTACCGGGGACATGATTGCAGATATCATGACAAAAGGACTTGCGAAACTTTCCTTTGAGAAACTGAGAAATTTGTTAGGCGTTCATGATATCATGTAATTTCCATTTGTTACAAGCTTTAGGATTCTAAGTGGATCAGTATTTTGTCATGCAGCATAGTTATCAAGTGGGAGTGTTAAGATATGATAATGTATGCTGCACTCCGCACGTGCTTATTGGTTGATTACGTAATAAGTTTTCGCCTCGTGTGTTGTAAGCTGTTCACTTCTGTTCGGTTTGGTTCGCTTCTAGAGTTGTTTATTAAAGGTGTCCTGAAGATAAAGTGTTCTTAGTAACTTGAACAGATACTCTTATCAGTTTTCTGCCAGCAGGTGGCGTATACGTTCGTCGTAAGCTTCCAGAAGAGGCAATGAGATGACGGATCTCTTGGCTTCAAAATGTGCCTGTCCCTGTTTATATAGAACGTACTCAGGCTTCTCAATTTTAAACTTAGAAAACATTTTCTCAGAGGATGATCTTTCCCGGTGGATGATTATTGTGTACTGATTGAAGTCAAGCGGTATGCGTCCTTAAGATGATTGTTGTCAACTTACATTAGCATTATTAGCGCTGAGTTGGCTATTATTACACCAGGAAGGGATGAATGATGACAACTGACCGCGAAATTTAAAAAAATGCTTCGACATGATGTTTGGCCAGATGGTTTCTTAATACAGGCTTCATTAGAAATAGAACCTCATCTAAGTTGTCTACGAAAAACAAGCCAATGCGCTGCACGGGTATCACCTAGGAAGCTTTTTTTTTGGTAATTAAAAGTTTGTTGATGATTAAGAGACAAAAGCAATACTAACAATACCAAACCAGCGTGTACCTAATAACTACCATTTTATTGAATCCTATGGACTTAGAAAGGTCTGCGAGTTAAATGGCTAAATTTGTAAACTTCTCTTCATAATAGTCTATTCATTACACTTGCCATAACGATGGCGGCTGATAAGGGTAATGCAAAAGGCGCTCAATCAAAACGCGGGTTTAGGGAAGTTTTATCAACCCCAAGTAGGAAAAGTGCTAGTCCACTGAAAAAGCAAGCAAAGAAAGCAGTCGAAGAAGAGGATATTGGATCATCACATGCTTCCAGTGCTTTTAATACAGAGATCATGGGAGCAATCAATGTGGCACTCGACACAAAACTGGACCAGCTGGCGGCAAGGATCGAGAATATGGTGACTACCAAATTAGAAGAGTTGGAGAAGAAGTTGCAAAACATTGAGGATGAGGTCAAGAAGCTAAAAGATAATGTGGACGATAGCATCAATCATGTGGAAAGTATGCTCAAACACGACATCGTTTTAACATGGGAGTATGCGGTTCATAATGAACAGTACTCGCGAAAGAACAATCTGCAGGTTCTTGGCCTGGTGGAGGATGAGAGGGAGAATCTGGAAGCAAAATTTATAAAGTTTGTGGAGGATAATCTCCAGGAAGAAAATTTCAGCAGACGAAATTGAGATAATTCACAGGATAGGGGGAAGAACAAACGACGGAGGCGAACAAGGATCAAGACGTGGCAGCAAGCCGAGACCTGTCATTGTTAAACTCCTGTTGCACAAAAGTAAAATGAAGATCCTCTTAAAGCGTAAGATGCTGAAGGGCAAGGGTATAATTATTGTTGAAGACACGGCTGACAACATTGCGAAAAGGCTAAAGGAGCTAAAAAGTAAAAGATCGGTCGAAAGCTCGTGGTTTTCGAACGGAAAAATCAAGTTTAAGCTGCATGACGATCCACGAATAAAGGAGATTGGAGGCTGGCGTGACCTTGAAAACATTAAATAATGACATTCATAGAAAGGTATTTGATGTATTTGATAACTAAACAATGGTTACCTAAATGATTACGCATATATCAAGTCTAAATGATTCACTGCCATTTTCTCAGCTAAGTAGCAATGAATTTCAGGATATCTGTAAGCAATCTCAAATTGATATGAACGACAATGAACATACTAAATTAAAAAATCTTACATTCAATCCGTTTTTGACGAATAGTAATGGAAAGACATATTTAACACTCAATTCAGATTTGGACCCTGACCAAAATTATTACAATCAAATTATAACTCATGTTGAATCTTGTGATTATCATGATGAAGATACCTTTAAATGCTTGACAAAGGATTCAAAGGATAATGAATTTTCCCTTTTACACTTAAACATCCGTAGCATACTAAACAAGTTTGATGATCTTAAAGCATATCTAAAGTCCATGGAATATAATTTCTCAGTGACAGGGCTATCTGAAACTTG
>JAHPZR010016171.1:0-18553 GCA_019787425.1 Platygyra sinensis | reverse complement strand
ACTGAACGAGAAGTTCAGGACGTTCAAGAAAGGGTATTTGCCTGGTTGGACGGAAGAGGTGTTTGTGGTGAGAAGTGTGCGAAAGGGAAGTGTGCCGACGTATAAAGTGGACGAGTGGGATGGAACTCAGATCAAAGGCACGTTTTACGCAGAGGATTTGCAGAAGGTGACCGTGGAGGACGATGATTTGTTTCGAATTGACAAGATTGTCAAACGCAAAGGGATAAAGTCTTGGTGCGTTGGAAGGGTGGCCGGACAAGCATGACACTTGTTGAATAAGCGAGCCGTGTTGAAGAAGACAACGAAATGATTGAACCTAATCAATAATTACTTGTGTGCACCAACATGCTTGTCATTATCAAGATGCAAGTGACGGAGAACGACGAAAAGCCGTTGGAGATTTCTTTGGGAGTGACATTTCAAGTATGAGTGAATCGTTCTACATTACCTTGCCAAGTCATGGCAGCAAGTACGAATTTCCGAACAATACCTCCAATCATTTCAAGATCAGACTTCCAGAACCACTACGGTTGAGTGGATCTGGGTGGAAAGGGGCTCTGGCCAGTATTTCCGTACCTGATCCCAAAATGTGTTACCTCCTTGGATGACGGAAACCAAAGCCCTCATCTACAATCAGTGGTACCACATCTGGATTAAAAAATATGAATAATAAGAAATTTCTCGCTTCCACATTCATGGTCAAGGACGTGAAGGATGTGGTGGATTTGAACAACATGACGCGGTGTGGATTTCATGAAAACGGCTGTGGGAATGGTTGAACAAGCGATTCTTGGAAAATAACTTGATCCCAGGCTACGTCACTGGATACACTAGTGTGGATGGTAAGACCAACCAGCGTATTCAGCACGTCAGAGTACACGAACAAAGAACGCGACGATGGTCCCAAGACGTTCTTGAACGAGTTATTCAAATTGATGAACCTCCAGTTCACACTGAGACTCAATTTGATATAGGGAGACAGTGCTCCAGTGTCATTTCTTTGTATGTACCAGTACTTATCAGTGACATTCGTGTCGGACCGTTTCCCATCTGCATCGAACTTGAACTTCATATCAGTAGGGGTGGGTAATGAGTCGCCTCTTAATTCCATAATGAGATTCGGACCTAGATCGAGATCAAATCTTGCATCGTCATGATCGTCTGGAGTCTTCTTCCGCTTGAACCACCCCATTTCCAAAGCAAGGTCCACCAGCATCGTGAAGGCAGGGGACTTCCAGTTAAAATCCCAACCAAAATCGTGGAACTCGACCCCAGTACTATCGATGACCAAATCGTTTCCTTCGAATCTGAAGTGAGTGTGAAAGTCGTGCTGAATACGCTGGTTGGTCTTACCATCCACACTAGTGTATCCAGTGACGTAGCCTGGGATCAAGTTATTTTCCAAGAATCGCTTGTTCAACCATTCCACAGCCGTTTTCATGAAATCCACACCGGTCATGTTGTTCAAATCCACCACATCCTTCACGTCCTTGACCATGAATGTGGAAGCGAGAAATTTCTTATTATTCATATTTTTAATCCAGATGTGGTACCACTGATTGTAGATGAGGGCTTTGGTTTCCGTCATCCAAGGAGGTAACACATTTTTGGGATCAGGTACGGAAATACTGGGCCAGAGCCCCTTTCCACCCAGATCCACTCAACCGTAGTGGTTCTGGAAGTCTGATCTTGAAATGATTGGAGGTATTGTTCGGAAATTCGTACTTGCTGCCATGACTTGGCAAGGTAATGTAGAACGATTCACTCATACTTGAAATGTCACTCCCAAAGAAATCTCCAACGGCTTTTCGTCGTTCTCCGTCACTTGCATCTTGATAATGACAAGCATGTTGGTGCACACAAGTAATTATTGATTAGGTTCAATCATTTCGTTGTCTTCTTCAACACGGCTCGCTTATTCAACCAAGTGTCATGCTTGTCCGGCCACCCTTTCCAACGCACCAAGACTTTATCCCCTTTGCGTTTGACAATCTTGTCAATTCGAAACAAATCATCGTCCTCCACGGTCACCTTCTGCAAATCCTCTGCGTAAAACGTGCCTTTGATCTGAGTTCCATCCCACTCGTCCACTTTATACGTCGGCACACTTCCCTTTCGCACACTTCTCACCACAAACACCTCTTCCGTCCAACCAGGCAAATACCCTTTCTTGAACGTCCTGAACTTCTCGTTCAGTCTCACGCGATCACCAACCTTGAAACCGCAGTTCAAGGTTGGTGATCGCGTGAGACTGAACGAGAAGTTCAGGACGTTCAAGAAAGGGTATTTGCCTGGTTGGACGGAAGAGGTGTTTGTGGTGAGAAGTGTGCGAAAGGGAAGTGTGCCGACGTATAAAGTGGACGAGTGGGATGGAACTCAGATCAAAGGCACGTTTTACGCAGAGGATTTGCAGAAGGTGACCGTGGAGGACGATGATTTGTTTCGAATTGACAAGATTGTCAAACGCAAAGGGGATAAAGTCTTGGTGCGTTGGAAAGGGTGGCCGGACAAGCATGACACTTGGTTGAATAAGCGAGCCGTGTTGAAGAAGACAACGAAATGATTGAACCTAATCAATAATTACTTGTGTGCACCAACATGCTTGTCATTATCAAGATGCAAGTGACGGAGAACGACGAAAAGCCGTTGGAGATTTCTTTGGGAGTGACATTTCAAGTATGAGTGAATCGTTCTACATTACCTTGCCAAGTCATGGCAGCAAGTACGAATTTCCGAACAATACCTCCAATCATTTCAAGATCAGACTTCCAGAACCACTACGGTTGAGTGGATCTGGGTGGAAAGGGGCTCTGGCCAGTATTTCCGTACCTGATCCCAAAAATGTGTTACCTCCTTGGATGACGGAAACCAAAGCCCTCATCTACAATCAGTGGTACCACATCTGGATTAAAAATATGAATAATAAGAAATTTCTCGCTTCCACATTCATGGTCAAGGACGTGAAGGATGTGGTGGATTTGAACAACATGACCGGTGTGGATTTCATGAAAACGGCTGTGGAATGGTTGAACAAGCGATTCTTGGAAATAACTTGATCCCAGGCTACGTCACTGGATACACTAGTGTGGATGGTAAGACCAACCAGCGTATTCAGCACGACTTTCACACTCACTTCAGATTCGAAGGAAACGATTTGGTCATCGATAGTACTGGGGTCGAGTTCCACGATTTTGGTTGGGATTTTAACTGGAAGTCCCCTGCCTTCACGATGCTGGTGGACCTTGCTTTGGAAATGGGGTGGTTCAAGCGGAAGAAGACTCCAGACGATCATGACGATGCAAGATTTGATCTCGATCTAGGTCCGAATCTCATTATGGAATTAAGAGGCGACTCATTACCCACCCCTACTGATATGAAGTTCAAGTTCGATGCAGATGGGAAACGGTCCGACACGAATGTCACTGATAAGTACTGGTACATACAAAGAAATGACACTGGAGCACTGTCTCCCTATATCAAATTGAGTCTCAGTGTGAACTGGAGGTTCATCAATTTGAATAACTCGTTCAAGAACGTCTTGGGACCATCGTCGCGTTCTTTGTTCGTGTACTCTGACGTGGGTGCTAGCAGTGTAGTGGGTGACCAAGTCACGGACCTGTTGCGAGAGGTGGATTAAAAGCGTGAGGGTAGAGGTTGTTATTACTTCGAACCCACCCATTTGCAATATATTCCAGTGCGCAAGGAAGTGTTGGACATTATAGAAGTGCAAGTGGCCGAGACAACAGGAGAGTTGGTGAAATTTCGTCAAGGAAATACAATCATCGTCTTGAAATTTGAACGATCATGATCGGAGGTGCCCTAGTACGATTTTACCCTCACCAAGGTGGACACAGACAGATGGGATCGGGGTTCAGCTCCACCTGGAAAGATATCACGACGCGAGCTCCCACAGTACTACGAGACGTCCTGACCGAGAAGGCCATGGAGGGTCTGAAAGGTTTAAGGACGTTCGCGCCCATTGCTACTGCGCATCTCTAGTGCTCACGCTATTCATTGGTCACGCGCGTGCCACGTCATTTTTAAGCGCGCGCACGGATTCAAAAACTCAACAAAATATAGGGCTGATGACCTTTGCGTTAACTTTGTGTGCGAATATTTTTGTTGATTGCTCGGTGACCCCCACTTTTTTTTCGGCAGATCACTTCCTTTTCTGATTCTTTCCATTATACTAAAAAACAAAAAAAATCTGTACGTGGGAAGTTTTAATTATTTCTCATATACTATTCAAATAGGGCCGAAATGGTACGTGGATACAGATGTGTGTAACTTAGAAGTTGTAATTTTTAGGGCTAATTCTAGCTGATTTAATGACATATGTAGCAAAGATCTATCAAATACGCCTATATATGCTGTTTTAAGCACATATAACTTAGATATGATTCTTCAACTTAAATATATGCCGATAGTAATGAATCCGGCCAGAATCGCCTCGAATGACTCGAAATCCTAGAAATGCTATGGTCTGGGCTGCGCCTTATCTTCAAAACGAGTTCGGTGACCCCCGATTTTTTTTACGTTTTTAATCTAATCTTATCATTTTCTACCTGCAGTCAAAGTTTTAAAAAAATCTGTGCGTGGGAAGTTTTTGGGCGCGAACGTCCTTAAATGCAGGTGGTAAAGGAGGGAAGCCTAATTGGAAAGGTGGACTTCAAGGAGTCAAGAGAGGAGCAAAAAGATCCGTGAAACGTAAAGCGGAGCAAGAGATCAAATGACTAGTGACCAAAAAGTGCGAAAAGATTTGTTTGGAGTATGAATCCCATCTATTCGAGACGCGTGAGACGTATTCCGATCCTGAGAAGCGGTCCATCGCCACGACGAGTGTATAAAGGTGGCATGTTCTTGTCCACTTGCTCAAAACAACCCGACTACCAGTGGATACGGGCCGCACTAAAAGGTAATAAGAGGAGGAGGAGTAAAAAGAGAAAACAATGACGGACATGGTCCCCCACGCATGCTCGATGGGAGTTCGTAATCCCCGCCTGGACATGTTCAAAGTACCACCCACCGACCTCAGCATGTCCTCTCGACGTCTCGTGAAAATAAACCCTTTCAACACGGGTATCAACCCCGTGACCTTCCAAGTCGATCCGCAAGAAGAGTTCATCAACTTGACTGAGAGTTTCTTCGAAGTGGAGTTTGTGGCCAAGAAAGACGATGCTTCCAATCTTTTGATTGGCGACGTGATGGGGCTGATCAACAATTTGGCTCATTCCCTCTTCAAACAGATCAACGTGAGATTGAATGGTACTCTCATCAGTCCCCAGACTGATACGTACCACTACAAAGCGTTTATAGAAACGGTTCTGAACCACGACCGAGATGATGGAGAAACGATCCTGGTCCCCGAAGGGTGGTGCAACAGCTTGGATTTCCCCAACGATGGAGACCCAGACGAATACTCAGCCAATATGTTGGACAATGCAACGCCTCACGACGATTACACTGCTTTGAGTGATACCAAAAAAGCCTTGGTGGACTATCGAACCCAGTTTCTGGGTGGAAAAAAAGTCACCTTGCGGTTCAAACCTTACCTAGAAGTGTTTCACCTAAGCAAACTACTGGTTCCTGGCGTTCAGATCCAGATTGACATGTACTTCAATTCCCGGCTGTGTGGACCATGAGATGGGATGGAGCCAGAACCTTGAGGCTGACAGAGGCGGACGTGAATGTTAAATTGTACTTGTCTCAAGTGAGAGTGACTCCCTCGGTCTACAGAGAAATCATGTCTGGCCTGAAAAGTGGAAAAGTGGTCACGTACCCGACAGTGCGAGGTGAAATTCGTACCTACTCTCACCCCAATGACAATCGTCACTTTGAATGCAGCAACCCTTTCCACAACCAGCTACCCAACCGGTTGGTAGTGGCTCTAATGGAACAAGCAGCCTTCAACGGAGATATCACCAAGAACCCGTTCACCTTCAAACAGTTCAATGTCTCTTCCATCAAGCAATTGGTGAGAGGTGAAGAATACCCCTATGAGACACTGGAACTCCAGTATGATGGGGACAGCAAAGACCTGAGGGGCTACTATAGATTCCTGCAAGCTTCAGGCAGTCTCTGTAGAAGGAAAGGCAACCTGGTTCAAAAGAGGACTGGGGGTATGGCAAGAAGTGTACTCTATTTGTATTTGATAACACAGCCAATGGTTGTTTGGACAGTCCAGTGTTGAACCCCAAGCAGACAGGTGAACTGCGTCTGGTGATTGATTTTGGAGCCAATCCAGGAGCAAATCTGACCGTCTTGTTGTACGGAGAGTTTGAAAACCTGCTGGAAATCAACGGAAACAGGATCGTGACTTACGACGTGTATCAGTAGTGAAGATGGAGAAAGTACCCCTGAATAACTTACAGCTGGATCATTTGGCGGGAAGGCATCCAAAACTATCCCGTGTTATTTACGGAACAGTCCCTTGTGACAGACTCCCCAAGACACTGCCTCAAGAAGGACCTACTGCCTATATTGTCAATACGGATCCTCACGACGAGCCAGGCCGGCATTGGATCGGGATGTGGACCGAAGGGGATGTGTGCGAAATTATGGACAGTTATGGACTCTCGTTGGACGTGTACGGTACTGCAGGCCCGATCACAGACTGGCTGAATCGTCATTTCAAGTACCAGATGCACAATAGACAGAGTTTGCAGTCGCTATTCAATCAAAGTTGCGGTGATTACGCGTTGATATATCTGACTGACCGGGCCGAAGGCCGCAGCATGCTTGATTTCTTGAATCGATTCAGACAAAACGATTAGGTGAACAATGATCATAAAGTGGGGCAGATGCTCAAACGTTTGATTGTTGACGACTTAGTTTGGAGTAAGCTTTGTAAGATCCCGTGTCATCAGGACACGCAAGGTTCCTTGAAAGGTGTAAAGCATTTGTTGAAATAAATTTTGTTGAAAACCAGCGCAGTGTCACGTATTGGGTCATTTGAGCTCATGGAACGACGCATGGCATTTCGATTTCGTACTCCCACCAGTTTGTTGATAGCAGGACCGTCCGGCTGTGGTAAGACCGTGTTTACGACCCATCTGCTTTTGGACAATGTAGAGTTGTTTGACAAACCGCCCGAAACCTTTCATTATTGCTATGGGTCGTGGCAAAAAGGCTTCAAAAGGCTTAAAAAGGAAGGCATGAAATTCCACGAAGGGATCCCAGGGAGTGGTCACTCCCTAAATGGTTCCCTGGGGGAGGTGTCTTGGTCCTGGATGATCTGATGGACGAGGGGAGCAATGATAAGCGCGTGTTGGATCTATTCACCAAGCACTCTCATCATCAAGGCATCACGGTGCTTTACCTGTGTCAGGATCTCTTCCCAAACGGGAAATTCGCCAAGACCATTTCTCACAACGCCCATTACATCGTGACGTTTAAGAACCCACGGGATCAACTGGGGATACGGAACCTGTTACTGCAATCGTTTCCCACCCAATGGCAAGCAGTATTGGATACGTTTACAAAGGTTACAGAGCAACCCTTTGGCTACATGCTATTGGATTTGCATCCAGCCAGTCAGGACGATCAGCGCATTCCGAGTCATTTGCTAAAACATGAAGGATTCGTACGATGCCATCAGTTGACATCGTCATGCTGAGGAGTGAAGTTGAGTGGTTCCCATATTTCGTTGATCAATGTAAACATTCTTTGACGCACATGGATTTATCTTCCATGAAGAATGAAGTCTCAGTATATAGTACACGGTCCAAGGAGAACGGTAGCCCAGATTGAACTTGCAAAGAGGCAGTTATCCAGTTGAGACTATGAGTGCACCTATCTGTTTGATGAACGAACATCATTCTACAATGGTCATTGAACTGGAATCATTACATCGATTGGATGGATTGTATTCATTCTATCACAAACAATGGTGGTGTAGGAGAGAAATGTTTCATCATTTCAAAAAGCGCAATGCTTTCTTCAATGGACTGGCACTGTTGACCATGGCAGTGAGTGTGGTGGTTGCATCCGTGTGGAAAGACAGTTTTGTCGTGGTTGGAATGACATCATTTGCTACAATGTTGAAAGGATGGAATGATTTCAAAATTATTCATTCAAGATGGATATGTGTAAATTTGCTTATACCACCTACGAAAAGATTTTAATTGAACTCAGGAACTATGCCAGAGTTGGAATTGATGAATTGGATGGATTTCTGATTAGAATGCAAACATTAGATGATACCATTACAGATTTCACTCCGCCTACATCTGATCGATGCGTGCAAGAATACGAGAAACATTTTCATCATGAAATTGTTTGTGAACAGAAACACATAAAAACATAATACACACATGTGTATCCTCATTCATTCCAACACCATGCCCAGAAGAAGACAAACAACTGTCAGAAGGCGAAAAAGACGTCAGAAGGGAGGTATATTTCCCTTAGCTGCGTTATTACCTGCGTTGATAGCCGGAGGGAAAGCCTTCGCCTTGGGAGCCGCCTCCGGGCTGCAGGTTACGGTGCCAAAAAAGCCCTGCAGGCCGCCACTCGTAGAAAACGAAAGAGACGATAAGAGTGATCAACGGAATCTACATCACTCATAACAATGCAAGTTCCCAGAAGGAGACAAAAGAAGAGGAGCAAACGAGCTCAAAGAGGTGGTAACATTGACAACTTGATAAGAGCATCGGGGATGAGTCCCTTGGCAGGACAACTCAAGTTTTTTAACAAACAACCACAAAAGAACATCAAGAATAGAAATTTGGAACGACTCCTTCGCAAGATACCCTTTCAAACCACACCGACGAGACAATAAAAGACCGTGTTCACCACCATCGCTACAGTAGCAAACGATGAAGCAGTTACGTTGACAACGCCCCTTTTTGGAGAGCATTCTGAAGGAAGCCAATCAGAATAGATGGCAAGACATGTTGACACACGCCAATACCGATCAAATCAATGCCATCAGCGAGATGGTTCTCAATTTACTGAAAAGAGAATACCCATCAAAGCGGCGACTTACGGAAAACTTATAAGACATAAAAATGTGTTACGCGAAGTGGGGAGATGCAGAAACTCGTTGAAACGTCGAAGAGAACATCTCTTGAAGCAAACAGGGAGCGGATTCTGGAGTGGATTGCTAGACTGTTTCAAAGCATGTTGTGTTCGATGAAAGGGCGTGATAAAAATGGGCACATGTTTACATTGTTTTCTCGCTTGTAAAGTAATTAGAGATCGGTACAATACGGTCGTTCCGTGAGAATATTATCCTAAGCCTTTGTAAGAACAGATGTATGCTTAGAAAACGAAATATTTCTTTGTCGAGTTTTTGAAAAGAAACGCGGTTTCATTTTAGATCAAAATTACAAGGTGGGACTTAGAGACTCCTGCACATGCTTACATTGTTTTCTCGCTTGTAAAGTAATTAGAGATCGGTACAATACGGTCGTTCCGTGAGAATAATTATCCTAAGCCTTTGTAAGAACAGATGTATGCTTAGAAAACGAAATATTTCTTTGTCGAGTTTTTGAAAAGAAACGCGGTTTCATTTTAGATCAAAATTACAAGGTGGGACTTAGAGACTCCTGCATATGTTTACATTGTTTTCTCGCTTGTAAAGTAATTAGAGATCGGTACAATACGGTCGTTTTGTGAGAATAATTATCCTAAGCCTTTGCAAGAACAGATGTATGCTTAGAAAACGAAATATTTCTTTGTCGAGTTTTTGAAAAGAAGCGCTGTTTCATTTTAGATCAAAATTACAAGGTGGGACTCAGAGACTCCTGCATATGTTTACATTGTTTTATTGCTTGTAAAGTAATTAGAGATCGGTACAATACGGTCGTTCCGTGAGAATAATTATCCTAAGCCTTTGTAAGAACAGATGTATGCTTAGAAAACAAAATATTTCTTTGTCGAGTTTTTGAAAAGAAGCGCGGTTTCATTTTAGGTCAAAATTACAAGGTGGGACTTAGAGACTCCTGCACATGTTTACATTGTTTTATCGCTTGTAAAGTAATTAGAGATCGGTACAATACGGTCGTTCCATGAAAATAATTATCCTAAGCCTTTGTAAGAACAGATGTATGCTTAGAAAACGAAATATTTCTTTGTCGAGTTTTTGAAAAGAAACGCGGTTTCATTTTAGATCAAAATTACAAGGTGGGACTTAGAGACTCCTGCACATGCTTACATTGTTTTCTCGCTTGTAAAGTAATTAGAGATCGGTACAATACGGTCGTTCCGTGAGAATAATTATCCTAAGCCTTTGTAAGAACAGATGTATGCTTAGAAAACGAAATATTTCTTTGTCGAGTTTTTGAAAAGAAACGCGGTTTCATTTTAGATCAAAATTACAAGGTGGGACTTAGAGACTCCTGCATATGTTTACATTGTTTTCTCGCTTGTAAAGTAATTAGAGATCGGTACAATACGGTCGTTTTGTGAGAATAATTATCCTAAGCCTTTGCAAGAACAGATGTATGCTTAGAAAACGAAATATTTCTTTGTCGAGTTTTTGAAAAGAAGCGCTGTTTCATTTTAGATCAAAATTACAAGGTGGGACTCAGAGACTCCTGCATATGTTTACATTGTTTTATTGCTTGTAAAGTAATTAGAGATCGGTACAATACGGTCGTTCCGTGAGAATAATTATCCTAAGCCTTTGTAAGAACAGATGTATGCTTAGAAAACAAAATATTTCTTTGTCGAGTTTTGAAAAGAAGCATGGTTTCATTTTAGGTCAAAATTACAAGGTGGGACTTAGAGACTCCTGCACATGTTTACATTGTTTTATCGCTTGTAAAGTAATTAGAGATCGGTATAATTATTCTCACGGAACGACCGTATTGTACCGATCTCTAATTACTTTACAAGCGAGAAAACAATGTAAGCATGTGCAGGAGTCTCTAAGTCCCACCTTGTAATTTTGATCTAAAATGAAACCGCGTTTCTTTTCAAAAACTCGACAAAGAAATATTTCGTTTTCTAAGCATACATCTGTTCTTACAAAGGCTTAGGATAATTATTCTCACGGAACGACCGTATTGTACCGATCTCTAATTACTTTACAAGCGAGAAAACAATGTAAACATGTGCCCATTTTTATCACGCCCTTTCATCGAACACAACATGCTTTGAAACAGTCTAGCAATCCACTCCAGAATCCGCTCCCTGTTTGCTTCAAGAGATGTTCTCTTCGACGTTTCAACGAGTTTCTGCATCTCCCCACTTCGCGTAACACATTTTTATGTCTTATAAGTTTTCCGTAAGTCGCCGCTTTGATGGGTATTCTCTTTTTCAGTAAATTGAGAACCATCTCGCTGATGGCATTGATTTGATCGGTATTGGCGTGTGTCAACATGTCTTGCCATCTATTCTGATTGGCTTCCTTCAGAATGCTCTCCAAAAAGGGGCGTTGTCAACGTAACTGCTTCATCGTTTGCTACTGTAGCGATGGTGGTGAACACGGTCTTTTATTGTCTCGTCGGTGTGGTTTGAAAGGGTATCTTGCGAAGGAGTCGTTCCAAATTTCTATTCTTGATGTTCTTTTGTGGTTGTTTGTTAAAAAACTTGAGTTGTCCTGCCAAGGGACTCATCCCCGATGCTCTTATCAAGTTGTCAATGTTACCACCTCTTTGAGCTCGTTTGCTCCTCTTCTTTTGTCTCCTTCTGGGAACTTGCATTGTTATGAGTGATGTAGATTCCGTTGATCACTCTTATCGTCTCTTTCGTTTTCTACGAGTGGCGGCCTGCAGGGCTTTTTTGGCACCGTAACCTGCAGCCCCGGAGGCGGCTCCCAAGGCGAAGGCTTTCCCTCCGGCTATCAACGCAGGTAATAACGCAGCTAAGGGAAATATACCTCCCTTCTGACGTCTTTTTCGCCTTCTGACAGTTGTTTGTCTTCTTCTGGGCATGGTGTTGGAATGAATGAGGATACACATGTGTGTATTATGTTTTTATGTGTTTCTGTTCACAAACAATTTCATGATGAAAATGTTTCTCGTATTCTTGCACGCATCGATCAGATGTAGGCGGAGTGAAATCTGTAATGGTATCATCTAATGTTTGCATTCTAATCAGAAATCCATCCAATTCATCAATTCCAACTCTGGCATAGTTCCTGAGTTCAATTAAAATCTTTTCGTAGGTGGTATAAGCAAATTTACACATATCCATCTTGAATGAATAATTTTGAAATCATTCCATCCTTTCAACATTGTAGCAAATGATGTCATTCCAACCACGACAAAACTGTCTTTCCACACGGATGCAACCACCACACTCACTGCCATGGTCAACAGTGCCAGTCCATTGAAGAAAGCATTGCGCTTTTTGAAATGATGAAACATTTCTCTCCTACACCACCATTGTTTGTGATAGAATGAATACAATCCATCCAATCGATGTAATGATTCCAGTTCAATGACCATTGTAGAATGATGTTCGTTCATCAAACAGATAGGTGCACTCATAGTCTCAACTGGATAACTGCCTCTTTGCAAGTTCAATCTGGGCTACCGTTCTCCTTGGACCGTGTACTATATACTGAGACTTCATTCTTCATGGAAGATAAATCCATGTGCGTCAAAGAATGTTTACATTGATCAACGAAATATGGGAACCACTCAACTTCACTCCTCAGCATGACGATGTCAACTGATGGCATCGTACGAATCCTTCATGTTTTAGCAAATGACTCGGAATGCGCTGATCGTCCTGACTGGCTGGATGCAAATCCAATAGCATGTAGCCAAAGGGTTGCTCTGTAACCTTTGTAAACGTATCCAATACTGCTTGCCATTGGGTGGGAAACGATTGCAGTAACAGGTTCCGTATCCCCAGTTGATCCCGTGGGTTCTTAAACGTCACGATGTAATGGGCGTTGTGAGAAATGGTCTTGGCGAATTTCCCGTTTGGGAAGAGATCCTGACACAGGTAAAGCACCGTGATGCCTTGATGATGAGAGTGCTTGGTGAATAGATCCAACACGCGCTTATCATTGCTCCCCTCGTCCATCAGATCATCCAGGACCAAGACACCTCCCCCAGGGAACCATTTAGGGAGTGACCCACTCCCTGGGATCCCTTCGTGGAATTTCATGCCTTCCTTTTTAAGCCTTTTGAAGCCTTTTTGCCACGACCCATAGCAATAATGAAAGGTTTCGGGCGGTTTGTCAAACAACTCTACATTGTCCAAAAGCAGATGGGTCGTAAACACGGTCTTACCACAGCCGGACGGTCCTGCTATCAACAAACTGGTGGGAGTACGAAATCGAAATGCCATGCGTCGTTCCATGAGCTCAAATGACCCAATACGTGACACTGCGCTGGTTTTCAACAAAATTTATTTCAACAAATGCTTTACACCTTTCAAGGAACCTTGCGTGTCCTGATGACACGGGATCTTACAAAGCTTACTCCAAACTAAGTCGTCAACAATCAAACGTTTGAGCATCTGCCCCACTTTATGATCATTGTTCACCTAATCGTTTTGTCTGAATCGATTCAAGAAATCAAGCATGCTGCGGCCTTCGGCCCGGTCAGTCAGATATATCAACGCGTAATCACCGCAACTTTGATTGAATAGCGACTGCAAACTCTGTCTATTGTGCATCTGGTACTTGAAATGACGATTCAGCCAGTCTGTGATCGGGCCTGCAGTACCGTACACGTCCAACGAGAGTCCATAACTGTCCATAATTTCGCACACATCCCCTTCGGTCCACATCCCGATCCAATGCCGGCCTGGCTCGTCGTGAGGATCCGTATTGACAATATAGGCAGTAGGTCCTTCTTGAGGCAGTGTCTTGGGGAGTCTGTCACAAGGGACTGTTCCGTAAATAACACGGGATAGTTTTGGATGCCTTCCCGCCAAATGATCCAGCTGTAAGTTATTCAGGGGTACTTTCTCCATCTTCACTACTGATACACGTCGTAAGTCACGATCCTGTTTCCGTTGATTTCCAGCAGGTTTTCAAACTCTCCGTACAACAAGACGGTCAGATTTGCTCCTGGATTGGCTCCAAAATCAATCACCAGACGCAGTTCACCTGTCTGCTTGGGGTTCAACACTGGACTGTCCAAACAACCATTGGCTGTGTTATCAAATACAAATAGAGTACACTTCTTGCCATACCCCCAGTCCTCTTTTGAACCAGGTTGCCTTTCCTTCTACAGAGACTGCCTGAAGCTTGCAGGAATCTATAGTAGCCCCTCAGGTCTTTGCTGTCCCCATCATACTGGAGTTCCAGTGTCTCATAGGGGTATTCTTCACCTCTCACCAATTGCTTGATGGAAGAGACATTGAACTGTTTGAAGGTGAACGGGTTCTTGGTGATATCTCCGTTGAAGGCTGCTTGTTCCATTAGAGCCACTACCAACCGGTTGGGTAGCTGGTTGTGGAAAGGGTTGCTGCATTCAAAGTGACGATTGTCATTGGGGTGAGAGTAGGTACGAATTTCACCTCGCACTGTCGGGTACGTGACCACTTTTCCACTTTTCAGGCCAGACATGATTTCTCTGTAGACCGAGGGAGTCACTCTCACTTGAGACAAGTACAATTTAACATTCACGTCCGCCTCTGTCAGCCTCAAGGTTCTGGCTCCATCCCATCTCATGGTCCACACAGCCGGGGAATTGAAGTACATGTCAATCTGGATCTGAACGCCAGGAACCAGTAGTTTGCTTAGGTGAAACACTTCTAGGTAAGGTTTGAACCGCAAGGTGACTTTTTTTCCACCCAGAAACTGGGTTCGATAGTCCACCAAGGCTTTTTTGGTATCACTCAAAGCAGTGTAATCGTCGTGAGGCGTTGCATTGTCCAACATATTGGCTGAGTATTCGTCTGGGTCTCCATCGTTGGGGAAATCCAAGCTGTTGCACCACCCTTCGGGGACCAGGATCGTTTCTCCATCATCTCGGTCGTGGTTCAGAACCGTTTCTATAAACGCTTTGTAGTGGTACGTATCAGTCTGGGGACTGATGAGAGTACCATTCAATCTCACGTTGATCTGTTTGAAGAGGGAATGAGCCAAATTGTTGATCAGCCCCATCACGTCGCCAATCAAAAGATTGGAAGCATCGTCTTTCTTGGCCACAAACTCCACTTCGAAGAAACTCTCAGTCAAGTTGATGAACTCTTCTTGCGGATCGACTTGGAAGGTCACGGGGTTGATACCCGTGTTGAAAGGGTTTATTTTCACGAGACGTCGAGAGGACATGCTGAGGTCGGTGGGTGGTACTTTGAACATGTCCAGGCGGGGATTACGAACTCCCATCGAGCATGCGTGGGGGACCATGTCCGTCATTGTTTTCTCTTTTTACTCCTCCTCCTCTTATTACCTTTTAGTGCGGCCCGTATCCACTGGTAGTCGGGTTGTTTTGAGCAAGTGGACAAGAACATGCCACCTTTATACACTCGTCGTGGCGATGGACCGCTTCTCAGGATCGGAATACGTCTCACGCGTCTCGAATAGATGGGATTCATACTCCAAACAAATCTTTTCGCACTTTTTTGGTCACTAGTCATTTGATCTCTTGCTCCGCTTTACGTTTCACGGATCTTTTTGCTCCTCTCTTGACTCCTTGAAGTCCACCTTTCCAATTAGGCTTCCCTCCTTTACCACCTGCATTTAAGGACGTTCGCGCCCAAAAACTTCCCACGCACAGATTTTTTAAAACTTTGACTGCAGGTAGAAAATGATAAGATTAGATTAAAAACGTAAAAAAAATCGGGGGTCACCGAACTCGTTTTGAAGATAAGGCGCAGCCCAGACCATAGCATTTCTAGGATTTCGAGTCATTCGAGGCGATTCTGGCCGGATTCATTACTATCGGCATATATTTAAGTTGAAGAATCATATCTAAGTTATATGTGCTTAAAACAGCATATATAGGCGTATTTGATAGATCTTTGCTACATATGTCATTAAATCAGCTAGAATTAGCCCTAAAAATTACAACTTCTAAGTTACACACATCTGTATCCACGTACCATTTCGGCCCTATTTGAATAGTATATGAGAAATAATTAAAACTTCCCACGTACAGATTTTTTTTGTTTTTTAGTATAATGGAAAGAATCAGAAAAGGAAGTGATCTGCCGAAAAAAAAGTGGGGGTCACCGAGCAATCAACAAAAATATTCGCACACAAAGTTAACGCAAAGGTCATCAGCCCTATATTTTGTTGAGTTTTTGAATCCGTGCGCGCGCTTAAAAATGACGTGGCACGCGCGTGACCAATGAATAGCGTGAGCACTAGAGATGCGCAGTAGCAATGGGCGCGAACGTCCTTAAACCTTTCAGACCCTCCATGGCCTTCTCGGTCAGGACGTCTCGTAGTACTGTGGGAGCTCGCGTCGTGATATCTTTCCAGGTGGAGCTGAACCCCGATCCCATCTGTCTGTGTCCACCTTGGTGAGGGTAAAATCGTACTAGGGCACCTCCGATCATGATCGTTCAAATTTCAAGACGATGATTGTATTTCCTTGACGAAATTTCACCAACTCTCCTGTTGTCTCGGCCACTTGCACTTCTATAATGTCCAACACTTCCTTGCGCACTGGAATATATTGCAAATGGGTGGGTTCGAAGTAATAACAACCTCTACCCTCACGCTTTTAATCCACCTCTCGCAACAGGTCCGTGACTTGGTCACCCACTACACTGCTAGCACCCACGTCAGAGTACACGAACAAAGAACGCGACGATGGTCCCAAGACGTTCTGAACGAGTTATTCAAATTGATGAACCTCCAGTTCACACTGAGACTCAATTTGATATAGGGAGACAGTGCTCCAGTGTCATTTCTTTGTATGTACCAGTACTTATCAGTGACATTCGTGTCGGACCGTTTCCCATCTGCATCGAACTTGAACTTCATATCAGTAGGGGTGGGTAATGAGTCGCCTCTTAATTCCATAATGAGATTCGGACCTAGATCGAGATCAAATCTTGCATCGTCATGATCGTCTGGAGTCTTCTTCCGCTTGAACCACCCCATTTCCAAAGCAAGGTCCACCAGCATCGTGAAGGCAGGGGACTTCCAGTTAAAATCCCAACCAAAATCGTGGAACTCGACCCCAGTACTATCGATGACCAAATCGTTTCCTTCGAATCTGAAGTGAGTGTGAAAGTCGTGCTGAATACGCTGGTTGGTCTTACCATCCACACTAGTGTATCCAGTGACGTAGCCTGGGATCAAGTTATTTCCAAGAATCGCTTGTTCAACCATTCCACAGCCGTTTTCATGAAATCCACACCGGTCATGTTGTTCAAATCCACCACATCCTTCACGTCCTTGACCATGAATGTGGAAGCGAGAAATTTCTTATTATTCATATTTTTAATCCAGATGTGGTACCACTGATTGTAGATGAGGGCTTTGGTTTCCGTCATCCAAGGAGGTAACACATTTTTGGGATCAGGTACGGAAATACTGGCCAGAGCCCCTTTCCACCCAGATCCACTCAACCGTAGTGGTTCTGGAAGTCTGATCTTGAAATGATTGGAGGTATTGTTCGGAAATTCGTACTTGCTGCCATGACTTGGCAAGGTAATGTAGAACGATTCACTCATACTTGAAATGTCACTCCCAAAGAAATCTCCAACGGCTTTTCGTCGTTCTCCGTCACTTGCATCTTGATAATGACAAGCATGTTGGTGCACACAAGTAATTATTGATTAGGTTCAATCATTTCGTTGTCTTCTTCAACACGGCTCGCTTATTCAACCAAGTGTCATGCTTGTCCGGCCACCCTTTCCAACGCACCAAGACTTTATCCCCTTTGCGTTTGACAATCTTGTCAATTCGAAACAAATCATCGTCCTCCACGGTCACCTTCTGCAAATCCTCTGCGTAAAACGTGCCTTTGATCTGAGTTCCATCCACTCGTCCACTTTATACGTCGGCACACTTCCCTTTCGCACACTTCTCACCACAAACACCTCTTCCGTCCAACCAGGCAAATACCCTTTCTTGAACGTCCTGAACCTTCTCGTTCAGTCTCACGCGATCTGCTGACCACTGCTCGTCGATCCCAAACACCACCACTCGAGCTGGGGGAAACCTCCGTCGTCGCGGTTTGTGCAGCGTATACCCCAAATCTCGTTCCAGAACTTTTCGGGCACGTTTGACCGTGATCTTATTGGCTTTGGCAAATCGAGTCAGACCTCCCAAGCTGCCGGGTTTGAGAGGGTCACGGTACCTTGCCAATAACGTGCCAGTAGAAAGCGGCTTTGTTTTTTTCTTCTTCATAAGATCCAGAGTCTATACACACAGGACCTCCACAAGTCAAAACGAAGGTCTCTGACTCGTAGATACTTTTCAAATGAATTTGACTGTCGTTTCAACCACAAGATATAAGCAACAAAACACATCACGCTCTTCTCAACATTTGTTTCGTCGAACGCCTCCAAAGCATCTAAGGGGTCCGTTGGAATCTCATCCAGTTTACCTCCGTAACGTGCATACACTCTCTCGCATTTATGGTACAATCGGGTCCAACTCCATCGATCGACCATTCTACTACACACTTTTGGGAGCTGTGTGCACAACACACTCAAGAACTGAGACATGACTGAAGCCAAA
>JAHPZR010016170.1:0-21415 GCA_019787425.1 Platygyra sinensis | reverse complement strand
AAATGTATCAAAACTCCTAAGATGGAGAGGTCGAGTGTTTGAGAAAAGTATGTGCATGTTGTAGGTGAAATCTTACTTAGTTTCAACTAAGGCTAAGTCCCGGTCTATTTGCCTTAGTTTGGGACTTATGATCATGCATCAGACAGGAAATCAAATTGAACCTGCAATGTATACATTGTATTAAGGATGTAAATTCAATGATGCTAACCTGGACCAAAGAAAAATGAATAACTATGGGAATTGTACAGCAGAAGATGGTATAGGCGCAGTATTTGACACTATCCCCCATGGAATCATGGCGACCATCTCCTGCTATGGTGATTCCATCCTTGATGTCTTTTAACTTTGCTGGCATCAAAGTCTGGTAACGTTGCCAATAAAGGTAAATAGCAGGGAAAAGTTTGTTCTGCAAAATGGCAAGTTGGAAAAAAGGGTAAATCTTGAAAATGTTCAAAGTAACAATAAGTGATGTTTACTTTTGACTGTAAATGGATCAATTTAATAATATTACTTTGCTTTCATTTGCCCAAAATAAATATTGTTTTCTGCCCAATGCATACAAATCTAAGCAAGACACGATAATAATTGCATCATTATTGTAAACGTCAGTAAATAACACATCATGGATTTATTTTTGCACTGGAATGGTGGCTCAATAATTTATTGTTAACCAATCAGAGTGTGTACATTTGTATATTATTAAAGATATATACAGCTTTAATAAAATAAATCAAATCAGGTTATCCAGATCAATATCAACACATATGTGTGCAGCTGGCAGGAAATAAGATCACACAAAATGTGTACCAAAACTGATGTGTTGTAAGATAAATACTACTGATCAATACATCCTCACTGACCATTTGACACTTAAAAAAATTTGCTCAGAGAGATACATCCTAGACCCATATGGGAAAACATCTGGAAGATCTTTGTGGCAGACCCTCCCACAAGTAGAATGCCGAGACACCAGAGGAAGTTCCCAGCAGGCATCTGAGTTCCAGGAATTAAGGGCTGACTATACCAGGTTTGTTCTTCCCACATGCTGGATTGCCACATGTAGTTTTGATGGCTGCTTGTGTTCCAATACCACCAGCTTCAATCATTGGGTTGTCAGCTTTGCACACATGGCAAAACTTGAATAAGAGAAGCAACTGGGACAGGAATACAATATGCTTCGGTTCTGTACGCAAATTTGTTCCTTTCATTGATAGCCTGCAACAAAGATACATGTACATGTAACGCCCTGTTTACAAGGAGGTAGAGTAACCCTACTGCCAAGGTAACCCTAGCAAGAGGGTTATAAGATAGCCTGGGTTTACAAGCAAAATTTACAGGTAGGGTAACCTTACTGCCCTAGACAACTTTACGCTTGTTACGCTTTGGTGACCTTGTAAGTTAAGCACGAACAGATAACAAAACTGGAAAATAATCTATTACCAAAGCAAAAATATGGCAATTTGTGAAAGAACTTGATATTTTCTGGGTCATCATTCGCTGATTGTGTTGCTATTGTGATCATATTTTGCTTTTTGAAGCCAAAATGGAGTTGTCCTGGGTAGGCGAGTTGTCCCTAGCAGAGCATTTACAAGGCACTAGGGTTACCCTACCTGCTTGTAAACAAGGCCTAAGTTGACATATTATTATCAGAAGAGTAGGATGTGTTTTGTAGTAACAAGTGACACAGGCAACGAGCAGGTACTGATTATACTTGATAGGTACACAGCCTTCTCCATCTGTCTCTGTTTAGGTTGTGTCCACCTCTGTCACAGAATTATATTCCAAGTCTGAATCTTCTTTGCTTTGACATTCTTCTTCCCCCTCCCCAACATCACTGATATCTGATTCAGAAGTACATACAGAACCACTAGGTACAGGCAGGGTGTCCACCTTCTCTTTACTTCCTTCCAGCTCTCTATCCTTAGTACTTTGTGTTGTAACTGAAACAAAAAATCATGAAATAAAACCAACAGGATTCTCTGAGTAAATGGAACTATTCTTGGTTTCAAACACCATCTTAGTGAGAAGCACCTGCACATTGTATAAATTTAAGACTAAAGATATGATTTTATGCACAATGAAATCCCACAAGTTTATTTAATTTTTGATTAATCTGTCTGTACATCTGCCAATGAACAAAACAAAAGTAAAATATTAGAACAGAGAGCAGAACAACTTTAAGAGTTGATTTGATTGCTTATGTTATGTGTAATGCCTTCTAACAACGGCTTCTTACCTTGCCTTCTATACCTTCGACTCTCTCTTTTCCGCCTGCTGACCTGCTCTTCAAGAGTAACAATCCTGTCCCTTAACCTCCCTTTCTCCTTCTTTAAAATGTGACAGTTCGGACAAACCAAGTCCTCCTCCATTAACTCCTTCAAGATTGCTGTTTCTGCTAGAAAGTTGTCATCAGGCTGTGGCAGCAGCTCGTTTGATGTGCCGAGAGAACTGGAACTTGGGAATGCTATTTCTTCAGCACTTTGTTCTTCTGATTCAACTGAGCTTGCAATCGCCTCTGTAATGGTCTAAACAAAAAAACGCAGATGTAATAGTGTGCTATAAGGAGAGAAGCTCAGGTCACTGACAAATGGCTTCAATGCTGTACATCTCACTCATCTTACCATTCTTTTAGATCACTTTGACATAGGCTTGTGGTTTGCATTTGGCACGAGTGTTTTCGCATGAACACTCGGGAAAACATTCACTCCAAGGTCATCCATCTTCAGCCATCTCTTGAAGTGTGATGATTTTTCTCTCATCGCCCAAATCTGCTGAACAAACGAAATCTTCCCTTTTGAAATGCTCAGAGCACAGCACTGAAGACTGAGATGGTTCCCATTTTGCTCGCTTCAATTGAACAAAATCCACCCATTTTTTTCTCCTTTTCTTGGCTTCGGGCCGATTTTCGCCTTAAAATGGCAGTTTATGAAGGGAAATACCTTATCCTAAATTTCTTTCGTTGCTGCAGCCGGCAGCGACACATCTCTTCAGCATTTTGAGGTCAAAAAAGACTCGGGTTCACTGTTGTTGACTGTAACCAAGCCAAGATGCCGTTCTCCTTTCTACGTCGTAGCAAATACTAGCCCCAATCCCCCAATTACTCGGACTTGAACCAAGATGGCAGCAGTTTTGGCGCAATTTTTCAAACTTGAGAAATTTCTAAAAATCATAGATTTGAGCACATTCAAAAATGTTTCACTAATGTACTACAAAAATTGCGATGAATTATTCACTGATAAACACAAAATTGGGGTTAGGTGCATTTTAATGCTATCAACAACCAAAGTTTTACTGGCAAATATAGCAAAATGACAAAGTCAAGTATTATCCCATAGATTTATGATAAGCAATTTAAGGTTCCCTGTTTTAACTACAATTTGTTGACACATTGCATGACTTTCTGTAGATTCATAATTAAGTTAAAAAAGTAATGCCTTCAAACTTCCTGCCAAAAATTTTCACATTTATTAGTCATGCTAAAACAGAAAAGTTTATTTGTAAAAGTATAGTTTACATACAGTGTTCAAAGCTGGAAGCACAAATACTCTTAGCTGAAAATTGCACTTGCCTACTGATCTGTATCCAACTTTATTGTAAACAAATTCATCTGACAGGCGACTGATTTGAATAATTCCGCTGATGAATAAAACCGATAAAAGTAGACGGCATTTACCTTTTTGTTGAGTCAAGGTCTCTCAACTAGTATGTTCATCCCTGAAGCATGTGGACTCTTACACAGTTTGGTCTAATGCGTCAAGCCACTGCTTGCCTCTAATAGCTGTAGCTAACTGCGAGCAGTGGTTCATCATATTTTGTATTTTGTTAATTTTCTTAATAAACTTGAAACTTGAAACTTGGTAGTTAATTGCTATCAATCACCACCCCCTCCTTTCCCTTTGATACTTTGTCTTTCCACAGTAAATAGCATTTACCATGGTAGATTATCCCAAACTATATCACGTGTTTTGGTATCCCTTGTCAACCAACGGCTACACTGGATTTCTGATCCTGCTAACAAAACAAAACAGCATGACACGTAATGTCATGCCGCTTGCTTTGTGTGATATTTTTAATGATTACATAAATATTTACCATGGGAAATCTACCTTGGGGTAATATTTGTAACACTCGCTAAATACCGTCTCCCGTCGTAAAAAGGTCACCACAACAACAGCAGCCCCATCTAACCACACCCTAAGGGAGCTTCGGTGCCTTACCATTTAGCAAAAAATCCAGAAATTTCGGTTGAAAGTCAAATAGAACACTAAGGGTGCTTACTACTTGTTAGAATAAACCAGTTTAGACAACCCATGAATAAGGATAAGAGGTTCTCTAAACTCAGCAAACAAACCGAATGAGATGGCGCTTACCATTTCCAATTCGATTTCCAGTAATTCTTGTTTTCTGATGAGAGACTGGAAACTGAATAGTTTTCGAAATGCTAAGGAAATTTCCACCGTTCCGTTACAAACAGAAAAAGTGGTCTACCTCTGGAGGTAGTCTACAATTTCCAATCAGATTTTCCACCAAAATTTCCATTCCATTTCACATACTTTCAACCAAAATTTCCTGATTATTTTGCCAAATGGTAAGCACTGTTATCCCGGAAAATCTATTCAAAAGTTGTATACTATCTGCAGAGGTAGTCCTCTTTTTCCGTTCCAAACGTAACAGTGGAAAGTACCTTACCATTTGCTAAATTTTCCACTTTCCAGTCCCTCATCTGCCGAAAACAATTGCAAATTGCCAGCATTATCTCGTTGGACTGGTCTCCTGATTTTGGAAAAACTTTTACCATTACTCACGAGTCATCCCAAACAGTTTATTCTGACAATTAGTAAGCACCTGTAATTTCCTCAAAACTAGAAGTCCAAAGTAGTAAAGCACGCTCATTTGGGCGGTAACCAATCAGAGAGCAGTACATATCATTAAAAATCGCTCTCGACCAATCAGAGGGCCGGATTGGCTTATTTGCATATCCAAGATGGCTGACTTGAACATACTTCTGGTTTCTCCCATAGCAACAATTTGTTTTGATGGACAGTTTCCCTAGCAACGGCCCAAATAAGGCAAAACAACCGGAAGTGATTAAAATTCGTGAACATTTTATTGACACATTCTACTTTTATACATTTTCAAGTGTCCTGGGTGAATCCGTAAGGAAACGACATGAAAGTGTTCGGGTCTACGACGCGTTTGTCGAAGACAAGTCCGTAGCGTTTGGTGCGTGTGATGACTTTGAGATGCTTGGTGGCCGGGTTTCTCCAGAAGAAATTGGGGTTGACCACATCGATGTTGCATCGTTCATCGAGAGGTTGAGTAATTTCTTCGATCAGGTTTTGACGTATGACGTCATAGTTCAGTTGCCGGGATCCACGTACATTGAGGGTAAATCCCCTGACCTTGCAGCAGACTTTGCCCTGGTGGGTCTTGTAGCCGTAATTTTTAGGGCCAGCGGAGGTGAATTCAACAATGAAATCGTCGTCATTGAGTTCGTTGGTCATCTCTCCTAGGTAGTCTCCTAGCAGAATGTCTGGCTGACCCGGTTTGACGGTGTAGATGACGGAGTCCGTGTCGAAGTAGAGCACACGTTGTTGAAGCTGTTCTAGGTAGGAGTACAGTTTAAGTCTGGCATGACAGGTGGTGAAAGCAGCCACGAAGATGTTGACTTTGCCGTTATCGGGCTGATTGTCCTTGAGGTTGGCGTAGACGACTTCGAGCGTGTCGTCGTTGGAGAGTCGGCCTTGTCGCATGTCGTTAAAGGGATTCGAGACCAGAGCGAAGAGATGGTGAGCATTCTGAACGGCTTCGGTGGTGGGTTTGTGAAGATTTTCTCCAAACTTGCCCCAGAAGCTATTGAGCATGAGTTTGGCCGTGGCCTTGCGTCCAGGATTCTTGACGATGAGCCGTGGATCGAGGTCGATGCCTTCCCTCTGTTTGTATAGCCATACATACTCCGCTTTGTCCGTGGGGGTGACAGCCCAAGAGGGGTATCCGGCGGACTCTTGTTTGATCTTAAGCCAGGTGTTGACATAATCAGCGAAGAGTCTCTTTTTGCGTTGATTGGGTGGGAAGTGGTGAACTTCGTGGATTTTGATGAGAGTGTATCCCAGTTCGACAGCCTTCTGGATCTCGGGGGTGCACCATTCCCCTCGGAGAACATGTTGCTCAAGGGTGTAACGACAGAGACACGATTTTTCCAAGAGGGGCTTTGCCATCTCCTCTTCCATGCAGGATTGACAGAGTGGGAACGTGAGTTTGCCTTTGTGTCTTTAGGGAAGGACGGGATGGTACAGTCCGTAAGGAGGTAGAATGTCCACTTTAGCCATCCCGAAGTAATGATGAATGTCTTGATCTTCAGGGTTGACAATGACTTTCAGGTGTCCAACGGGGTATTCACCCTTCTTGTTGGACCAGGGGTAGAGTGAAGTGACATCCATGTACTTGACTTTTTCTCCTTGGCTCACGTCGGTCACGTGATGCAATTTAACAGCGTTCGCGTGTCCACCAAAGAAGGCGTTTCTGGGTTGAAGAGGGTCAACGATTTCCAGTGTGTCCAGGAACCGTTGGATATCTGGGTTGGTTTTCACCTCTCGGTCCCAGGCACACTCCCACTGGATGTTCACGTCATAACCGCCTTGTCTCAGGGTCTCTTGTTTCTTGATAGTGGCCTCGTAGACTTCTTGCAGAGTATGGTCGTGGTGGCAGATGGGGAATCTGTTGCGCTGGGTGGGAAAGCAATTGAGGCAGCCGTGCCATAGACATCCGTGGAATTCATACACGGTGGGTGGTTGAGTGACAGGATCGCAGGGGTCGAAGCCGTCCACCAGATGGTTGGCCACGCGCACTTCACCTCTGTTTCGGACGGTGCGGATGCGATCGCCCTGAGTGGGGTGTTGAAGACATAGCTGATGTTCTTGCCAAGCCAGCCATTTCAGGGCTTTGATGGACTGATTGGATCGTGACTTATGCCATCCACAAGGCGGTCCGGAAGCAATCTTGTTCTTGGGGACTAATTTCTTGCGCCAGAATCGGTTGCAGGCAGAAGCGATAGTCACACACTTCTCCATGGGGTCAAAGTCGGCTTTCTGTTTGAATTCTTCACGGAACTTCTGACAGCCAGCTTTGAGGAGTTTGACGTCTGACTCGCAATAAGCTTCCATTTCTCGTCGCACGACGAAATGGTAGTTGTCAGCCACTTTTTTGGCATACCACCGTTCGAACTCTCCTTTCTTTTTGGGAGACATGCCTTCGGGATCGTAGTAGGAGGCATCAGGCATGGGCCCCTCGTAGTCTTGGTTCTCTAAGGAGTTGAATTTGTGCGGGAAGAATCCCTTACACAGTTCCTCGATCCCAAAGGTGGCGGGAAAGTTAGCCAGAGGGAACGGGAGAAAGCACAGCGAGTCTTTGAAAGTCAATCGATCCAATTTCAGGGACAGAATCTTGGTGCCCACCATGATCTGGTCCGTGACTTGTCGATGTGTGGCGTAACAGTGTTGGAGGATAAACATTCCATCATAACCTTTCAGATTGTGAAAGATGACAATGACGTTCCAGTCATCTCCATCTTGGTCCACAGCTAACTCTTCTAACCAGTCAAAGAAGTCAGACGTGCAGTCAGGGCCGTAAAAGGACACTGTTCCGTCCTCCTCGTCAGTCTCGGCACAGAGAAGAATGGGGGTCCGATTTCCCTCGGCATCAGTGGTGGCTTCGTAGTCGCAGTACACTTGAAGAGGCGGTTCTCTCTCCACGTAGACCCTTGCATCCGGATCGCCGGGTTCAGGTTCCTGGAAAGGGCGTGTTCCCACTTGATCGTGAGGTACACGTTTCAATTTAGGGTCGTCCACATCTTCGGGCAGACTTTGGATGAAGCATTGGTGACTTGCTAGGTGGACCTTTTGTTCGCAGATGGAGCATTCTCCCCAACCACATCTATGTTCGGGTGCATGACGATTGCCTCCGTGGCGTATGTTGAGGTCTGGTTCGTACACGTGATTACAGTCTGGGCACTTTTTGTAGGAGTCGCAGATGGATTTGAGGCGAAGACTCCGTCGTTGCAGGTGGTAGTTGTAGCATTGGTCTCCGAAGAATTTTCGGTGACACAGTGGGCAGCGTGAAGTTGGAGTAGGGAACTGTCCACGTGCCAGGGGTCGTTTGGCTTCGATGAAATCGGGGCAGTCTTTGCGTCTACAGGAGGGACACCATTTACCCATACAGCGATGATTGTCAAGATCGTCGTGATCGTAGCCTTGGTTGCATTCGTCACAGAAGTAAGATTTGTTGAGGAATCCGTTGAAGGAATTACACCCGTCATAGTGTTCACCCTCTTTGATAAGGCGAATGATTTTATCCGATTGGGTGGGTCCGGCATAAATGATCATATGCGGCGGATCGATGGACATCACTTTGATTTGGTACCCAGGCAAGGCGGTCTGAAAATGTTGGAGTTCACGGATACCACAATGGCCTTCGGGGACTCCCGCGAGTCGGTGTAGTTCCTTGGCCAATTGCTTTTAGATGGGATAGCCTTGTTTCAGATTGTGGTAGTCTTGGTTTCGGGTATCTTCGTTAGCATCTGCCAAGGCTTTCATCGTGACGATGGCGCGAGCGCAGCACAGGTTGTCCTTGTTCTTGATTGCGACGCTGGACTTTTTCACAATACCTCGAACGGCAGCACAGCTCAGTTTGTAACGTTTGCCGTGTCCACTGCCCAGACCTGGCGTGCGTATAAAGGTGGTTTCCATGGTAAAGCTATCGTCGGGAGTGAACTCTTCGTTGGAGTTGAGTTTGGCCGCGAGGGCCTGGAGATACGTGTCTAGTCTTTCACTGCCTTCTTCGAATTCACGTACGGTGAAGGTGGTGGATTGGAAGGCGTGAGTGAAGGCACTGGATTGCATGGTGAAATGCACGGTGGAATGTGGAGTCAACGAACAGTCAGTGGCAATCTGCTGCTCGATAGACCGTTGAAGAGCATGGGTCAATTCCTGTCCTAGATTGTCCGTCGGGGGGATATCTCTACGTTGACGTAATGTGGCTTCAAACCGTTGTTTATTGAGTACGTTTCTCCAATTGCGACGGGCTCCCACAGGTCGAAGTTCAAACTCTAGGAGGGGACTTGCAGAACCCCCGCCAATCATCACTCGGTCGAGAGCAGGATCAAAGATCCACTTGTCATCATCATCATCAGGGAACGCGTCTTCGTAGGTACGACGAAGGGAATTCTGTAGTGAGAAACGAGTATTTGTTGAGAAAAAATTAAAATCATATCAAAAAATGAGAACATGAAATAATTAAACACAAAACCAAATAAACATATAAAATAAATAAAATGAAGAATTAAATAGTAAAGAATCATAAATCATAAAAGAACAAATTTAAAGTGGAAAAATTAAAAAAAGTAAATAAAATAAATAAATAAAAAATAGAATAAAATCAGAATTGAACAAAAAAATTTAAAAACTAGAATCCAGTCTCTGGCGGGGTGTGTAACAGGGGTTTCCTGGGTGATGGGTACCATGTGACAAAAAATAAATAAATGATAAAAAATAATAGATACATCATAAAGAATAATAGTAAATAAAATAAAATAAAAAAATAGAATAAAACTGTGGCACTGAACAAAGAAACTTAAAAATTAGAATCCAGTCTCTGGCGGGGTCTGTAAGAAGGGTTTCCTGGGTCTTGGGTACCATGTGACACTCCCTCACGTTTCAGATTGGTTGAGGTGAATCCTATATAGTGTGTGAGTTGCTTTGGGTGTCACTCTGCTGTTGATCAGTGTATGAGCGTTCTTTCTTAGTCTTGTGATGGCGCTACGCGAGATACCGCTTGGAGGTTCCCACATGCCTAGGTGGCGCGTGTTCACCTGGGAGGAAGCTTTGGACCGACGGAATGAAAGGTGGATCCTGGAGTACGAGAGAGAGGGAGTGACGATTCGGGACATGTCGGCGGGGCGTGTGCGAGTGACGGGCTTTTCAATGTCCTGCCATCTGCACATGGTCATAGACCTCATCTACACCTTCTTTGATAAGGAACGTGAGAATTGGACCCGATTCAAGCACCGGTACATGCGCATGGAGAAAAACATGGCAAGGACTTTGTTCAACGTCATATGCGCAGTGAAACTTAACATTGATTTTTACAACAGAGGGGCGAAGCCGCCTATCGACAGGACCTCGTTTTACAAGTTAATGCTGTGCTGGGAGTTCGAGCCCTTCCACCAGCATTTGAGTGAGAGCCGCCAGAGAAAGGCAAAGAGACATATACAACTCATTCAATTTTATTACGAGATGTTTAATCAAGAAGGACAAGCGCAGATGGCTCATCAGATTGAACGTGAAAATCGTCTCACACATGCATTCGAGGAAGGAATGTAATAAATGTAGATAAAATAAAAGAGAAAATCACTTGATGTAAAATTGAAAAAAGTCAAAAGAGTTCATTAAATTTTCCAGCAACGCCTCTAACAAGTTCTTAAAACTTATTCTGTTTTAAATGAAATTCCACGACTCTACAAGAATGATTTCACATGGTTCATTCTTTGATGGGCCTGCTCAATACTATTGCCTAAAAAAACTTCCCTTTTTGTCTTTTCGATGTCCACGTAGTGCCCCTGCAAGACTAGATGGGTTTCTGTTCCTTTTATATGGCCACTACCGCAATTGGTCCACTGGCACGGTTTTATGCTGTATCTGATGTATCCAAGTGCCCACTTTTCTTTAAGCCTATGATAAACGCGGAGCTCCTCATGTAGGATTTTTCGACTTTTTTGTCTGCTCAGGTCTATGAGTGTCTGAGATACAGCGAGCGAAATGATAAAATCTTGTATTTCAAACGGAAGCCAGTCCCAGTAACTCTATAAAGAAGACGATTTCATGTGTCACGTCCAAAATTATAACAGAAAAACATAAATGTTTCAAGTCCGTACGAATATGAACTTCGAGTTTGGGGTAACTAGACTCAATTCCATGAAAGACCTCGTTGTTTATCTACAAAGTTATTTGTTTACTCACCTGTTCTTCCATATGTGTTTCGTCAGCTCTCTATCGCGGATTTCAGTGCTCAGTGCTCAATGCAAGTGTGTAGAGTGCCGTTAACAGAGAGGGAGTTCATTTTATACACTATCTGAAAACTGGGTACCTGTCTCTAAGCCAATCAAAAATGTACATTGATTCATTCAATGGCTACTCCAAAACAGCGGCCTAGAAACACATCTGTTTTTTATTTTTATTTTTTTTTAAAAAAAGACTTTACAAAGGAGTGTAAACATTGTTGATGCGTTTACATTGAACACATGTTCCTTTTATTGTCAAATGCTCATGTGAAATGATACACGAAGAAAAGTCATTCGCTGCTTAGAAACACACGTGTGTTAAAAAGACCTTACAAACGATCGCTTATCTTTATTAGCTGTTGACTTTTCTTCTTTTTTTGCAAACCAGGTTAGCAAAACTCAAGTGTCTGAGGTAAATCAATAAAAGCTTGAAAGTTTGCACTTCTTTTATTCGAACATAAGCTAAACGTGTTCTTTCAAAGACCTACATTGATCATTAGGTGTTGAATCTGTCACCTCTAATTATTTGCAAGGCATACAGAGAGTAAACATTATTTTCCACGCAACCTAAGTCCCACCTTGTAATTTTGATCTAAAATGAAACCGCGCTTCTTTTCAAAAACTCGACAAAGAAATATTTCGTTTTCTAAGCATACATCTGTTCTTACAAAGGCTTAGGATAATTATTTTCATGGAACGACCGTATTGTACCGATCTCTAATTACTTTACAAGCGATAAAACAATGTAAACATGTGCAGGAGTCTCTAAGTCCCACCTTGTAATTTTGACCTAAAATGAAACCATGCTTCTTTTCAAAAACTCGACAAAGAAATATTTTGTTTTCTAAGCATACATCTGTTCTTACAAAGGCTTAGGATAATTATTCTCACGGAACGACCGTATTGTACCGATCTCTAATTACTTTACAAGCAATAAAACAATGTAAACATATGCAGGAGTCTCTGAGTCCCACCTTGTAATTTTGATCTAAAATGAAACAGCGCTTCTTTTCAAAAACTCGACAAAGAAATATTTCGTTTTCTAAGCATACATCTGTTCTTGCAAAGGCTTAGGATAATTATTCTCACAAAACGACCGTATTGTACCGATCTCTAATTACTTTACAAGCGAGAAAACAATGTAAACATATGCAGGAGTCTCTAAGTCCCACCTTGTAATTTTGATCTAAAATGAAACCGCGTTTCTTTTCAAAAACTCGACAAAGAAATATTTCGTTTTCTAAGCATACATCTGTTCTTACAAAGGCTTAGGATAATTATTCTCACGGAACGACCGTATTGTACCGATCTCTAATTACTTTACAAGCGAGAAAACAATGTAAGCATGTGCAGGAGTCTCTAAGTCCCACCTTGTAATTTTGATCTAAAATGAAACCGCGTTTCTTTTCAAAAACTCGACAAAGAAATATTTCGTTTTCTAAGCATACATCTGTTCTTACAAAGGCTTAGGATAATTATTTTCATGGAACGACCGTATTGTACCGATCTCTAATTACTTTACAAGCGATAAAACAATGTAAACATGTGCAGGAGTCTCTAAGTCCCACCTTGTAATTTTGACCTAAAATGAAACCGCGCTTCTTTTCAAAAACTCGACAAAGAAATATTTTGTTTTCTAAGCATACATCTGTTCTTACAAAGGCTTAGGATAATTATTCTCACGGAACGACCGTATTGTACCGATCTCTAATTACTTTACAAGCAATAAAACAATGTAAACATATGCAGGAGTCTCTGAGTCCCACCTTGTAATTTTGATCTAAAATGAAACAGCGCTTCTTTTCAAAAACTCGACAAAGAAATATTTCGTTTTCTAAGCATACATCTGTTCTTGCAAAGGCTTAGGATAATTATTCTCACAAAACGACCGTATTGTACCGATCTCTAATTACTTTACAAGCGAGAAAACAATGTAAACATATGCAGGAGTCTCTAAGTCCCACCTTGTAATTTTGATCTAAAATGAAACCGCGTTTCTTTTCAAAAACTCGACAAAGAAATATTTCGTTTTCTAAGCATACATCTGTTCTTACAAAGGCTTAGGATAATTATTCTCACGGAACGACCGTATTGTACCGATCTCTAATTACTTTACAAGCGAGAAAACAATGTAAGCATGTGCAGGAGTCTCTAAGTCCCACCTTGTAATTTTGATCTAAAATGAAACCGCGTTTCTTTTCAAAAACTCGACAAAGAAATATTTCGTTTTCTAAGCATACATCTGTTCTTACAAAGGCTTAGGATAATTATTCTCACGGAACGACCGTATTGTACCGATCTCTAATTACTTTACAAGCGAGAAAACAATGTAAACATGTGCCCATTTTTATCACGCCCTTTCATCGAACACAACATGCTTTGAAACAGTCTAGCAATCCACTCCAGAATCCGCTCCCTGTTTGCTTCAAGAGATGTTCTCTTCGACGTTTCAACGAGTTTCTGCATCTCCCCACTTCGCGTAACACATTTTTATGTCTTATAAGTTTTCCGTAAGTCGCCGCTTTGATGGGTATTCTCTTTTTCAGTAAATTGAGAACCATCTCGCTGATGGCATTGATTTGATCGGTATTGGCGTGTGTCAACATGTCTTGCCATCTATTCTGATTGGCTTCCTTCAGAATGCTCTCCAAAAAGGGGCGTTGTCAACGTAACTGCTTCATCGTTTGCTACTGTAGCGATGGTGGTGAACACGGTCTTTTATTGTCTCGTCGGTGTGGTTTGAAAGGGTATCTTGCGAAGGAGTCGTTCCAAATTTCTATTCTTGATGTTCTTTTGTGGTTGTTTGTTAAAAAACTTGAGTTGTCCTGCCAAGGGACTCATCCCCGATGCTCTTATCAAGTTGTCAATGTTACCACCTCTTTGAGCTCGTTTGCTCCTCTTCTTTTGTCTCCTTCTGGGAACTTGCATTGTTATGAGTGATGTAGATTCCGTTGATCACTCTTATCGTCTCTTTCGTTTTCTACGAGTGGCGGCCTGCAGGGCTTTTTTGGCACCGTAACCTGCAGCCCCGGAGGCGGCTCCCAAGGCGAAGGCTTTCCCTCCGGCTATCAACGCAGGTAATAACGCAGCTAAGGGAAATATACCTCCCTTCTGACGTCTTTTTCGCCTTCTGACAGTTGTTTGTCTTCTTCTGGGCATGGTGTTGGAATGAATGAGGATACACATGTGTGTATTATGTTTTTATGTGTTTCTGTTCACAAACAATTTCATGATGAAAATGTTTCTCGTATTCTTGCACGCATCGATCAGATGTAGGCGGAGTGAAATCTGTAATGGTATCATCTAATGTTTGCATTCTAATCAGAAATCCATCCAATTCATCAATTCCAACTCTGGCATAGTTCCTGAGTTCAATTAAAATCTTTTCGTAGGTGGTATAAGCAAATTTACACATATCCATCTTGAATGAATAATTTTTGAAATCATTCCATCCTTTCAACATTGTAGCAAATGATGTCATTCCAACCACGACAAAACTGTCTTTCCACACGGATGCAACCACCACACTCACTGCCATGGTCAACAGTGCCAGTCCATTGAAGAAAGCATTGCGCTTTTTGAAATGATGAAACATTTCTCTCCTACACCACCATTGTTTGTGATAGAATGAATACAATCCATCCAATCGATGTAATGATTCCAGTTCAATGACCATTGTAGAATGATGTTCGTTCATCAAACAGATAGGTGCACTCATAGTCTCAACTGGATAACTGCCTCTTTGCAAGTTCAATCTGGGCTACCGTTCTCCTTGGACCGTGTACTATATACTGAGACTTCATTCTTCATGGAAGATAAATCCATGTGCGTCAAAGAATGTTTACATTGATCAACGAAATATGGGAACCACTCAACTTCACTCCTCAGCATGACGATGTCAACTGATGGCATCGTACGAATCCTTCATGTTTTAGCAAATGACTCGGAATGCGCTGATCGTCCTGACTGGCTGGATGCAAATCCAATAGCATGTAGCCAAAGGGTTGCTCTGTAACCTTTGTAAACGTATCCAATACTGCTTGCCATTGGGTGGGAAACGATTGCAGTAACAGGTTCCGTATCCCCAGTTGATCCCGTGGGTTCTTAAACGTCACGATGTAATGGGCGTTGTGAGAAATGGTCTTGGCGAATTTCCCGTTTGGGAAGAGATCCTGACACAGGTAAAGCACCGTGATGCCTTGATGATGAGAGTGCTTGGTGAATAGATCCAACACGCGCTTATCATTGCTCCCCTCGTCCATCAGATCATCCAGGACCAAGACACCTCCCCCAGGGAACCATTTAGGGAGTGACCCACTCCCTGGGATCCCTTCGTGGAATTTCATGCCTTCCTTTTTAAGCCTTTTGAAGCCTTTTTGCCACGACCCATAGCAATAATGAAAGGTTTCGGGCGGTTTGTCAAACAACTCTACATTGTCCAAAAGCAGATGGGTCGTAAACACGGTCTTACCACAGCCGGACGGTCCTGCTATCAACAAACTGGTGGGAGTACGAAATCGAAATGCCATGCGTCGTTCCATGAGCTCAAATGACCCAATACGTGACACTGCGCTGGTTTTCAACAAAATTTATTTCAACAAATGCTTTACACCTTTCAAGGAACCTTGCGTGTCCTGATGACACGGGATCTTACAAAGCTTACTCCAAACTAAGTCGTCAACAATCAAACGTTTGAGCATCTGCCCCACTTTATGATCATTGTTCACCTAATCGTTTTGTCTGAATCGATTCAAGAAATCAAGCATGCTGCGGCCTTCGGCCCGGTCAGTCAGATATATCAACGCGTAATCACCGCAACTTTGATTGAATAGCGACTGCAAACTCTGTCTATTGTGCATCTGGTACTTGAAATGACGATTCAGCCAGTCTGTGATCGGGCCTGCAGTACCGTACACGTCCAACGAGAGTCCATAACTGTCCATAATTTCGCACACATCCCCTTCGGTCCACATCCCGATCCAATGCCGGCCTGGCTCGTCGTGAGGATCCGTATTGACAATATAGGCAGTAGGTCCTTCTTGAGGCAGTGTCTTGGGGAGTCTGTCACAAGGGACTGTTCCGTAAATAACACGGGATAGTTTTGGATGCCTTCCCGCCAAATGATCCAGCTGTAAGTTATTCAGGGGTACTTTCTCCATCTTCACTACTGATACACGTCGTAAGTCACGATCCTGTTTCCGTTGATTTCCAGCAGGTTTTCAAACTCTCCGTACAACAAGACGGTCAGATTTGCTCCTGGATTGGCTCCAAAATCAATCACCAGACGCAGTTCACCTGTCTGCTTGGGGTTCAACACTGGACTGTCCAAACAACCATTGGCTGTGTTATCAAATACAAATAGAGTACACTTCTTGCCATACCCCCAGTCCTCTTTTTGAACCAGGTTGCCTTTCCTTCTACAGAGACTGCCTGAAGCTTGCAGGAATCTATAGTAGCCCCTCAGGTCTTTGCTGTCCCCATCATACTGGAGTTCCAGTGTCTCATAGGGGTATTCTTCACCTCTCACCAATTGCTTGATGGAAGAGACATTGAACTGTTTGAAGGTGAACGGGTTCTTGGTGATATCTCCGTTGAAGGCTGCTTGTTCCATTAGAGCCACTACCAACCGGTTGGGTAGCTGGTTGTGGAAAGGGTTGCTGCATTCAAAGTGACGATTGTCATTGGGGTGAGAGTAGGTACGAATTTCACCTCGCACTGTCGGGTACGTGACCACTTTTCCACTTTTCAGGCCAGACATGATTTCTCTGTAGACCGAGGGAGTCACTCTCACTTGAGACAAGTACAATTTAACATTCACGTCCGCCTCTGTCAGCCTCAAGGTTCTGGCTCCATCCCATCTCATGGTCCACACAGCCGGGGAATTGAAGTACATGTCAATCTGGATCTGAACGCCAGGAACCAGTAGTTTGCTTAGGTGAAACACTTCTAGGTAAGGTTTGAACCGCAAGGTGACTTTTTTTCCACCCAGAAACTGGGTTCGATAGTCCACCAAGGCTTTTTTGGTATCACTCAAAGCAGTGTAATCGTCGTGAGGCGTTGCATTGTCCAACATATTGGCTGAGTATTCGTCTGGGTCTCCATCGTTGGGGAAATCCAAGCTGTTGCACCACCCTTCGGGGACCAGGATCGTTTCTCCATCATCTCGGTCGTGGTTCAGAACCGTTTCTATAAACGCTTTGTAGTGGTACGTATCAGTCTGGGGACTGATGAGAGTACCATTCAATCTCACGTTGATCTGTTTGAAGAGGGAATGAGCCAAATTGTTGATCAGCCCCATCACGTCGCCAATCAAAAGATTGGAAGCATCGTCTTTCTTGGCCACAAACTCCACTTCGAAGAAACTCTCAGTCAAGTTGATGAACTCTTCTTGCGGATCGACTTGGAAGGTCACGGGGTTGATACCCGTGTTGAAAGGGTTTATTTTCACGAGACGTCGAGAGGACATGCTGAGGTCGGTGGGTGGTACTTTGAACATGTCCAGGCGGGGATTACGAACTCCCATCGAGCATGCGTGGGGGACCATGTCCGTCATTGTTTTCTCTTTTTACTCCTCCTCCTCTTATTACCTTTTAGTGCGGCCCGTATCCACTGGTAGTCGGGTTGTTTTGAGCAAGTGGACAAGAACATGCCACCTTTATACACTCGTCGTGGCGATGGACCGCTTCTCAGGATCGGAATACGTCTCACGCGTCTCGAATAGATGGGATTCATACTCCAAACAAATCTTTTCGCACTTTTTTGGTCACTAGTCATTTGATCTCTTGCTCCGCTTTACGTTTCACGGATCTTTTTGCTCCTCTCTTGACTCCTTGAAGTCCACCTTTCCAATTAGGCTTCCCTCCTTTACCACCTGCATTTAAGGACGTTCGCGCCCAAAAACTTCCCACGCACAGATTTTTTTAAAACTTTGACTGCAGGTAGAAAATGATAAGATTAGATTAAAAACGTAAAAAAAATCGGGGGTCACCGAACTCGTTTTGAAGATAAGGCGCAGCCCAGACCATAGCATTTCTAGGATTTCGAGTCATTCGAGGCGATTCTGGCCGGATTCATTACTATCGGCATATATTTAAGTTGAAGAATCATATCTAAGTTATATGTGCTTAAAACAGCATATATAGGCGTATTTGATAGATCTTTGCTACATATGTCATTAAATCAGCTAGAATTAGCCCTAAAAATTACAACTTCTAAGTTACACACATCTGTATCCACGTACCATTTCGGCCCTATTTGAATAGTATATGAGAAATAATTAAAACTTCCCACGTACAGATTTTTTTTGTTTTTTAGTATAATGGAAAGAATCAGAAAAGGAAGTGATCTGCCGAAAAAAAAGTGGGGGTCACCGAGCAATCAACAAAAATATTCGCACACAAAGTTAACGCAAAGGTCATCAGCCCTATATTTTGTTGAGTTTTTGAATCCGTGCGCGCGCTTAAAAATGACGTGGCACGCGCGTGACCAATGAATAGCGTGAGCACTAGAGATGCGCAGTAGCAATGGGCGCGAACGTCCTTAAACCTTTCAGACCCTCCATGGCCTTCTCGGTCAGGACGTCTCGTAGTACTGTGGGAGCTCGCGTCGTGATATCTTTCCAGGTGGAGCTGAACCCCGATCCCATCTGTCTGTGTCCACCTTGGTGAGGGTAAAATCGTACTAGGGCACCTCCGATCATGATCGTTCAAATTTCAAGACGATGATTGTATTTCCTTGACGAAATTTCACCAACTCTCCTGTTGTCTCGGCCACTTGCACTTCTATAATGTCCAACACTTCCTTGCGCACTGGAATATATTGCAAATGGGTGGGTTCGAAGTAATAACAACCTCTACCCTCACGCTTTTAATCCACCTCTCGCAACAGGTCCGTGACTTGGTCACCCACTACACTGCTAGCACCCACGTCAGAGTACACGAACAAAGAACGCGACGATGGTCCCAAGACGTTCTTGAACGAGTTATTCAAATTGATGAACCTCCAGTTCACACTGAGACTCAATTTGATATAGGGAGACAGTGCTCCAGTGTCATTTCTTTGTATGTACCAGTACTTATCAGTGACATTCGTGTCGGACCGTTTCCCATCTGCATCGAACTTGAACTTCATATCAGTAGGGGTGGGTAATGAGTCGCCTCTTAATTCCATAATGAGATTCGGACCTAGATCGAGATCAAATCTTGCATCGTCATGATCGTCTGGAGTCTTCTTCCGCTTGAACCACCCCATTTCCAAAGCAAGGTCCACCAGCATCGTGAAGGCAGGGGACTTCCAGTTAAAATCCCAACCAAAATCGTGGAACTCGACCCCAGTACTATCGATGACCAAATCGTTTCCTTCGAATCTGAAGTGAGTGTGAAAGTCGTGCTGAATACGCTGGTTGGTCTTACCATCCACACTAGTGTATCCAGTGACGTAGCCTGGGATCAAGTTATTTTCCAAGAATCGCTTGTTCAACCATTCCACAGCCGTTTTCATGAAATCCACACCGGTCATGTTGTTCAAATCCACCACATCCTTCACGTCCTTGACCATGAATGTGGAAGCGAGAAATTTCTTATTATTCATATTTTTAATCCAGATGTGGTACCACTGATTGTAGATGAGGGCTTTGGTTTCCGTCATCCAAGGAGGTAACACATTTTTGGGATCAGGTACGGAAATACTGGCCAGAGCCCCTTTCCACCCAGATCCACTCAACCGTAGTGGTTCTGGAAGTCTGATCTTGAAATGATTGGAGGTATTGTTCGGAAATTCGTACTTGCTGCCATGACTTGGCAAGGTAATGTAGAACGATTCACTCATACTTGAAATGTCACTCCCAAAGAAATCTCCAACGGCTTTTCGTCGTTCTCCGTCACTTGCATCTTGATAATGACAAGCATGTTGGTGCACACAAGTAATTATTGATTAGGTTCAATCATTTCGTTGTCTTCTTCAACACGGCTCGCTTATTCAACCAAGTGTCATGCTTGTCCGGCCACCCTTTCCAACGCACCAAGACTTTATCCCCTTTGCGTTTGACAATCTTGTCAATTCGAAACAAATCATCGTCCTCCACGGTCACCTTCTGCAAATCCTCTGCGTAAAACGTGCCTTTGATCTGAGTTCCATCCCACTCGTCCACTTTATACGTCGGCACACTTCCCTTTCGCACACTTCTCACCACAAACACCTCTTCCGTCCAACCAGGCAAATACCCTTTCTTGAACGTCCTGAACTTCTCGTTCAGTCTCACGCGATCACCAACCTTGAACTGCGGTTTCTTCCACTTGCCTTTCTTCTTACCATAGAGTCTCCCAGACCTCGGAACTATTGGCTTCAGTGACTTCATTCGGTGCCCTCTTTGATACTGCGGTGGTATGAACGATTGTACCCTTGCACCAAGTCTTGCAAGACAGGTACAAAGTTTAACATGTTCGTTACTGTAAAGTAGCGATACAACCGCTGCTTCAATGTACAATTAAACCTTTCCACCACACTGGCTTTTGTATCCCCGGCGGTAGAAAAATGATGAATGTCTTTCCGTTTCATCAAATCCTGAAACGTCTTATTGTAAAATTCTTTCCCATCATCTGTCTAAAGGTTAATCGGTTTCCTTCCCCCTTTCTTCAAAATCTTCTCGAAGGCTTCCGTCACGGCTTTGCCAGTCTTGTTCTTCACGGGTTGAACCCAGGCATGCTTGAAAAAAACGTCCACTACTGCCAAGAGGTAACGATACCCTCGATTGTACTTGGCAATATTGATCACCTCGATTAGATCTGCTGACCACTGCTCGTCGATCCCAAACACCACCACTCGAGCTGGGGGAAACCTCCGTCGTCGCGGTTTGTGCAGCGTATACCCCAAATCTCGTTCCAGAACTTTTCGGGCACGTTTGACCGTGATCTTATTGGCTTTGGCAAATCGAGTCAGACCTCCCAAGCTGCCGGGTTTGAGAGGGTCACGGTACCTTGCCAATAACGTGCCAGTAGAAAGCGGCTTTGTTTTTTTCTTCTTCATAAGATCCAGAGTCTATACACACAGGACCTCCACAAGTCAAAACGAAGGTCTCTGACTCGTAGATACTTTTCAAATGAATTTGACTGTCGTTTCAACCACAAGATATAAGCAACAAAACACATCACGCTCTTCTCAACATTTGTTTCGTCGAACGCCTCCAAAGCATCTAAGGGGTCCGTTGGAATCTCATCCAGTTTACCTCCGTAACGTGCATACACTCTCTCGCATTTATGGTACAATCGGGTCCAACTCCATCGATCGACCATTCTACTACACACTTTTGGGAGCTGTGTGCACAACACACTCAAGAACTGAGACATGACTGAAGCCAAACTCAAA
>JAHPZR010016169.1:0-28371 GCA_019787425.1 Platygyra sinensis | reverse complement strand
GAATGCAACTAACATAAAGTAGTACAAAAATTATATGTTCTTTAAAGTGTCTATATCGCCAAAAAGTTTTTTTAGGTTTTCATCATCTCTATAACATCTAAAAATGTCTTCAAACCCAAAAAAGTGAATTCCGATGCTTTTTGTTATAAAAACAAGCTTTAAATTTCCCGCCTTGGCCACGCCCAATGAAGATGACCGCGTAATGTTAGATTGGTGACGAATGACGTCACTTCAGGAATATCTCGAAGCTTTATGCTTTTATTTTGCTTGCTTGAGGACTGCATTGCTTCGCAAACTTCAATTTGTTTGTTTTTTTGGCGAGGAAAACTCCTCACCACTACTGAAACAACAATTACCTAAAGTAGAAGGATCTCGTGATTCCTGACTTGACGTCACGACCCATTCAGAAACCCAGACTCTTTTCTGCACTGACTCACGGTCAACTTCATTGGGCGTGGCTGAAGCGGGAACTTTAAGGCGATATCTTAGGGCGAAAAAAATCTCAGAATCCAATTTTTTTCTTAGAATACCTTTTTACACAGTATAGAGCTACTATAACTATAAAAACCCTGTTGGCGGTATAGACACTTTAATACATCTTTCTTTGTCTACTATCTGAATCATTCGCTCGTTGCCAAGATTTTTCACAAATCGTTAGTAGACGGCGCGAAAGCCGATTCAAGACATTCAATGACAAGAGTTGTGTAAACAAACCCATTAGTAATCTGTAAAACCAATTTACTGCAGGAAAAAAATAAATATGTTATTTACGGGGCTAGGTCGGTCCGTATGGGAAAAAACTGTGCCCTTGGTCTTGAGTACGGCCCTCGGCCTTCGGCCTCGGGCCGTCCTCAAGACCTCGGGCGCAGTTTTTTTTCCCATACGGACCTCCCGCCCGGTAAATAACATATATATCTTCACGTCGCGTAAACAGGTTTGCCGGTTGTCATTATTTAACAGGCTAGCAGTAACACGGGGAAAGCCTACTATAATAGTAAGCAAAACACAGCAACTTGGTTCAATTCACTCAAAGCCATTTCTTTACAAACAAAACTATAAGCAATCTAATTTTATTCACCTGTTTTGCGAAGCTTGCAACGGCGTGAAACTACTTGTTCTTCGATCGATGATAGACGTAAACAAGTGTCCAAACGAGCTCTACTGATGACTTCTTGAATCCAAAACTGTCCTTTCCACTGTGAAAACTTCACGTACCAACAAAATTTACGCTGTTTTTTCGCCGATAAAGTGAGCTGTAGTACTAATAAGGCGACCCGAAGCAAAACGAAGAAATTAACTTTCAGTTTGGCGGCCATGAAGTTCTGTAATTCTATGCTTCGTGCAACACCAGCCGTCTCCACTCAAACGTTTTTCAGGCTGCGAATCAATGCATTTTTAGTCGGAAAATTCATTTTGCTTTTCCACCAAAAGACTGCGCTTTGTTGCATGTTGATTCTCTTTCACGTTAAGATGAAATAACCGTGTTTAGATCAAACTCAGAAGCGATGCGTTTCTGAAATTTCTTTTCAAAATCCGTTTGAAGCGGGAAACCAACTCAATGCAGGCGTGCTCAGCCAATCAGCATCAAGTAATCATGCCCTCTTGATTACCAAAAAGTGCCCTGATTAAGAAAAAATGCCTTCTGTCTCAGCCAATCAGCATTCAGTAATTTTGCCCCGTATGTGATAAATATAATAAACAGAATATTACATGGCTGCTTGTGGATACGAATTTTATCTTCTCGTGTTTAACTCACTCGAAGATAAAATTCGTATCCACGCGCAGCCATGTAATATCCTCTATATAACCATATCATCGATCATAGAATTCTTAATATGAGGACGAAAACTGGAAAGGGACTTGATTTTCTTAACATCAAGAGATAAAGAATTCCAAAGTTTAGGACCAGCCTTGGTTTACCGTGTACTTCTTTGATATTGGACAACCATGTTATGATCAATTAACACATGTCAAAACAATGTATCTGCTGACCAGTATCGCGGGCTCAAGTTTACAACTCATCGAGAACACCTGGTTTTTTTGAAGTTGACCGCTGACCAAATACTGGTTTTCGATTGGACCGCGGGCTCAAGTAAGGCTTACTTGTTGAAAACCGGGCAGGATTGTTCGGAAGCCGGCTAACACTAGCCCAAGATTAACATTTATTCGAATTATAACTTTTTTCTTCTATACAAATGCTTTGTTTTATGTTTATAAGTAATGGTAATAGGACTGAGTGGAGTCCAATTCGGTCTGTAATCATACGAGTGATAACAAAATCGGACGACCGCGCAGCGGGAGTCCGATTTGTTTATCATGAGTTATGATTACAGACTGAATTGGACGACACGATGTCTTGTTACCAATTAATCATAAAAATTACAATTTCCGAGAAAAGAAGAATAGTAAAGTTATGAAATAAAAGGAAAATTTGCATTTAATGTCGCTCTGAAATCGACAACAGTGAAAATGGATTTGCTGGTTGCCAAGTGACGAGCGAAAAACAAGTCTTACGTCCGTCAAAAACGCAACCATGCATGAAAAACGCTCAACAGCAGAACTTTGCGGAATTTGGTTAAAATTGCGAACGCTTGCCAGGGCAGTTTTTCCAGCAAGATTCAAGGTTTTTAAGCTGAGTCAATAGACAGCTCACTTCAAGTTGTAAACATCAGAGCCAGAGTCAATTATGATTCTTCGTTTCCTTGGCTTTTTGGGACGGGGACTTTCTTAAGTTGTTGGTGTTTTTTAAACACACTGAACTGTTTATTGAAAATTTAAAATGGCGCCGAGAGATTTTTGTAGCCATGCTGTACTTGGACGACGGCATACCGGTGAATTCTGCCACATTCGCTAATGAAGAAACTTGGTTTGAACTGATTGGAACTGCTGGTCGAACATTCTCCTACAGCTGGTGGATTTGCTGAAGCTGCAGGCACCGAACTGCGCAAAGGGAATGTCGAAGAAATCGCAGATATCGAGCTGGATTGTACAGGCACGTATCCGCTAGCACAGTTCTCGTCTTTCACTGGCAGTTAAATGCATTAATGTTTTTGGCCTAACAACGTTCTACCAATGCTGCCATCCATGATTTAGTTGCTCGAGCGATGTTTTTTGAGGCTGTGGTTTTACTATTATTTATTTCTGAAATTTCTCCGTCCGATACAAGGGGAAAACTTGGCTTGGTCTACTGTCATTGTTCCTGTATTTTGATTTTGCTGAACAAAATGAGGATTTTCAAGCGTACTGTGCAGTGGTATTACAACCGGGTGGATGTTTACCTCCGTTTTCCGCGGTTGTTGCGAAGCGATAAACAATGCTGTGGATGGCTGAACTTCATCTGAACATGTCAACATATCCACAAAGGAACTCATCTGGATATTTCGCATAAGCATTTGTGCCATAGGATAAAATAAATCACTACTGTCTTCTAAAATATAATCATTGTTCAAGGCAAAAAATTCTCCATTTTGAAGAAAGTCCCAATTTAGGAGTTTGTACACTTGTTTCTATGGTGATTGAGACCAAGATTGTGATTGGTTGATTTAAACCTCAACTTTAAATGTTATTGGTTAATTTTAACTACAACTTTGAATGTGATTGGCCCATTGAACTGTCCGATAACAAACTGTCCGATAACAACTATACAAGTGAATATAATTAGTGGGAAATAGGAGTTCTTTTAAGCCAATCACAATCGAGAAAATTGTAATTATTATTATTATTATCATTATCATTATCATTATCATTATCATTATCATTATCATTATCATTATCATTATCATTATCATTATCATTATCATTATCATTATCATTATCATTATCATTATCATTATCATTATCATTATCATTATCATTATCATTATCATTATCATTATCATTATCATTATCATTATCATTATCATTATCATTATCATTATCATTATCATTATCATTATCATTATCATTATCATTATCATTATCATTATCATTATCATTATCATTATCATTATCATTATCATTATCATTATCATTATCATTATCATTATCATTATCATTATCATTATCATTATCATTATCATTATCATTATCATTATCATTATCATTATCATTATCATTATTATTATTATTATTATTATTATTATTATTACAAGTGAAACCGGTGTAACAATAATTATATAATTATAAATCCCATAGAAAATTGATAAATGTGAAAAGGTTAAAAAAAACAAATTAGTGTGTATAAATTTACATGTAAGGCCTGGATATTTTTCCAAATATTTTTGTCATTAATTCCAGTTGGATTTATAACCTTCATGCAATAAAGTGTTAGTATACACATGTAACCCTATTGGGTTCTGGGATTTTCATATCACATATATAGCTATAAACTTTATATAACTTGTCTTTTGTGGGAATCAATGTTGTGACAATTTTATATTTGAGTTCATCATTAACTAAGAGGAATGCCATTGCAAAGTCTTTAAGTCACCTGCAAATATAAAAAAAGAGTAAGCAAAAAGTATTTATTTTGCTGAAACTGCTATTTTTCTAACATGTAGACTGTAAATGGCCTTCTCAGTGTGTGAAAAAAAAAACCTGACTGTTTTCATGTTGGCCTCTAGAGTGGATCCAATCTTTATTTGTTGATGTTTCCAAAGAAAATATGGGACTTTGGGTTAGCATATAATAGTGTCACCTTGCCCAGTTTATAGCTTGCATTGATTAGCAAGAGAAACTGCAGTGTCTTAAAAAGGGGAAACATTTTCCATGTAAAACTTATAATGGACGAAAGTAAAAAGCTTAAATGTTCAATCCCTTGTATCATCAGACGGATTCAAAAAAGCCTGGGTCTTGTCAAAGTGCAAGCCAACACATCATGCAAGCAATTTAAGTTAATAGATATAGCACACTGGTTAACCTCTGAATAGCTCTCTAGCTATATAGTTAGCCTAAACAGTTCTTTAGTTAGGTTGAGCCTGAGGATAGGTTATTTATTGGAGTCGGGGATTTCTGGCTTGTATGGCTTTCATTTGTCATGAAACCTGCAAGCCATTTGAGGCATTCTGGATGGCTTAGAGAACACTTGGCTAGCCTAAATAGCACTCTGGTTAGCAAAAAGATACATCATGTTGCTTTCAGTAAGCTTTATATTGCTTGCTTGCAAACACACTCACAAAGCTTGGATTATAGCCTTTAATTTAAATAGATGAGTTTCAGGCTTCATTTGAATTTTAACATTGCTTTTTTTAAATGCTGCTGAAGGTCATCCAATAATTGAGAATAAATTGCCTTTAAAATTGCCAAAAAGCTTTTAATTATTTTTTCTATAAAGTAGAGAAATATCTGGTCAAAAAGCACATCTTGAATGGTTCAGGTAATGAGTGTGTGTGGCTTAGAAATAACTATGTTAAAACTGAGAGGCTGGACTGGGCTCACAAATAACTATGTTAAAACTGAGAGGCTGGAGTGGGCTCACAAATAACTATGTTAAAACTGAGAGGCTGGAGAGGGCTCACAAATAACTATTTTAAAGCTGAGAGACTTGAGTGGGCTTACAAATAACTATTTTTAAACTGAGAGGCTGGAGTGGACTCACAAATACTATGTTAAAACTGAGAGACTGGAAAGGGCTTACAATTATAACTATGTTAAAACTGAGAGGCTGGAGTGGGCTCACAAATAACAGGACGTAACATGTCGATAATTTCGAAAGTCGATAAAAGTCGATCATTGTCGATCGAATTCGATACTAATCAGTCGACAAGTATCGGAAATCGATAAAAGTCGATTCCACAATTTCTTGTGATTTTCGACTTTGATCGATTTCAATCGACAAGTATCGGGAATACAAAAAACGATGCATGCCGGGAGAGGAGACGATAGGGAACCCACACGTTTATTTGTGAACTATGCTTGATAATATTCAAAGGTAGAATAAAACACGCCTATTGTTTCCTTGAATCTTTTGTTGAGCCACGCAAGCTTTCATTTAACGTCGAGATGGTGCGATGCTTTATATTTTTCTTCGATATATTAAACATCCAGTCGCCGACGCTTCGATCGTTACACAATGCTGCGTTGTTTGACTCTTGTTTGTGCCTGCAAATCAACAACCAGTTGAAAACCTTGTGATTATCGACTTTTATCGACAAATTTAACTTGTCGATTGACAATTATCGACAAATATCGAGTACTATCGACTTATCGACTACGTTTTCGATGATCGACTTTGATCGACATGTTACGTCCTGCAAATAACTATGTTAAAACTGAGCAATCAATAGCTACCTAAACATGTCATAATCCATAGTTTAACTCACCAGTAAATTAAAATGTCCTCATTAGTGGGCATTCCTGGTTATTAATCCCACTTATTATATGGCTAGCTCCGTGAGCGGGCAAGATGAACCAAATCGCGCGCTGTGATTGGCTACCCGAGCGGGCAAGATGGAGCCATCTTGCCCGCTCGGGACTACCCGCTGCATCCCGAAAGCAAAATTTCACCAAAAGCCATATAATAAATCTTTTATTGACCAAGTTTGTTCGGTCAAGATGGCTGGATATTGGCCTCGTTCTTTTTTTTGCGAGTTTATGGACCTCGACTTCGTCTCGGTCCATAAACACGCAAAAAAAGAACTTGGCCAATATCCAGCCATCTTGACCTCACACTTGGTCAATAACCCATACAAATTACCTGTAGACCACAAAATGCAAAAGAAACATAAATCCATGTCTGTCAATACACACAACAGGAAGATACAAATTTAAAGTTAAAAAATCATCTTATTTACACGTGAGTACCGTCGTTTTATTGAAGTCTACCACTGGAGTTGAATGCAAGCAGTCTCTACCTTTACCTTTTTAACTACCAGTAAGTGAAACCCAAATGATACAGACTGAAAGGCACCGAATCAAAAAATGTAATTTTCATAAACTTCCCTGAATTTGCTATTAATTATCCTGACTCTTTGCTGTCCTATGGCAACCTTCACCCTTAAATTCAAATACTAAATCATTATTTTTTGTGGCCCAAATGACCAATTGGTCAATATTACAAATACACGACTCGACGAAGACTCATTTAACACTGTCAACTCGTTCCCAAAATCTATTTTCTTCCTCCAAGTCGACTTAAATTCCAGTTTGCTAAGTTTCAGCACGATTCTATCGGTAGCACTTATACGAAGCTTCACACACGATTAACATCAAAGACATAAGCTTAAACCAGTCTTCAAAATAAAATCAGATCATTGTACGACAAGAAACGCTTACCTTAGACCTCAGGTCCCAGTAAATTTCTGTTAGAACAGTTATTGTTTGCGAAACGTCTGCAAAGTTTCTGCTCATTTCATATTCCTCTTCATTCGGCATACAAATAAAGGACATATATTCTGTGTTTGGGGACTCGTTTTGGCCGCGTCAAGTAGGAAGAACAGCAACAAAACTATCCTATGTAACTCAAAACTCACTCCACTGTCCACTCCATCATTGCCAGTCGGCGCCATTTTGAATGTTATTTTTTTAAGAGCCCGCATTACGTACCACCAGGAATCCGCTGGGAAGATCCCAACGGAGTGGGGGATGGGCAGCAGCTTTACTTTCTCCCAGGCCTCACTCATTTCGTTTCAAGAAAAAACATCGATCTCCTCCTAAACCAATTAAAATTTGAAAAAACTGACAACGTCTTCATTAAGGGCATACACTCAGGCCTTTGGCAAAATTTTCTTTCGTTGCTAGCTCAAATGGTCGTTGAGCAGGAAGCTGACAAACTTTTCAGTTAGATTTTCTACTGCCGCACTTTTTTAGGAAAAAGTAATCATGGCCATTTTCTAAAACACTATTTATTAAACTACAACTTCGCTTAAAAATATTCTTGGAGAAAGGTTCTAGTAAACTTTTAGAACAAATATTAAAATTTGGTCCGTTCTGGTCACGTGACCGATGACGTCACAGCATTAAAAATAGCAAAAATGTATATTTCATAAAAATATCTACCCATATCCAAATTTTTGTTTCCTCGCGTTTAAAGCAACGCGAGATAGCACTTGTACCCAGACTCCCACTTTTTGAAAATTGTACATAGCTCCCTTAATATTTATATTTTGTTCGGTACCCGGGCAGTCCGAAATGGCTCACACCATTGTGCTTTAAACCACGTTGACTGCTTTTTCAATAACAAAATAATTTCGTCACAGTGAGCAAAAACGCACTTCAGAGCAAAGTCACGTGACCAATGACGTCATCGCCCTTAGTCTTGTACAATAATTAGTTTATGGTAAGACTTATTTCTAGACAACGTGGGGGTCTTGCTGCCCTCAAACTGACCAAGTTATTTGGGATTGACGATTTTCCAGCTGCAAAGGATTCTGGGAAGGTTCTTATTATAATTATATATTGTTATTTAATTATTATTATTATTAACTCTCTCAAATATTTTTGGCTGACACACGACATATACTATTTCCTGAACTTAAGGTGGTACAGTAAATACGTCCAACAACGTTACTGGCGCTTCCAGCTAATTGCGTTCAGTCACGGAGCTGTAGACATGGAAGACAGCTTGTCGCAGCAAACTGAGCCCAAAACCAGTAAGTTTCATTTCATTTACTTTTCCTCTTTTTTTTGGATTTTAGTGGAGAGATCACTTTTTCAAGAGCGGAGTAAAAAGCTAATGAAGTTAAAAGGAAAGAGATAAAAAAGTTGATCATTCTTTGATATCTCGTTATTCTGAGTAGTAAGACCTAATCAATATGCGCTTGAATTTCAATCACATTTCAGAAGTGATTGACTTTCTTAGAACAGAACGAATCAGAGAAGCGTCGCGATTGAGCAACGATCGAAGCGACTTGCTTGGAGTTACTTGAAGTATTGTAAACAAACTACTACATGAGATTAAACGGGCGAAATCCTCAGTACAAAGAAACGAAAATTTAACTCGCGATTATTTGGCTGCATATATGTGACATCGACAGACGCCGTTGTAGCCTACAAGCCGGCTCTCATGCTGCTGTGGCACGAGCAAAGGTGAGACGGCCAGAGACGAGTCGGCGAGCCGATAGCACCAGCGAAAACGAGAGGCCTTTCCGCCGATTCGCTTCACTTGCCGACTTCTCCTTTGTTTGAAGTGCAGCATGCACGACGTGCCTGTGTCACAGGCGGGCCCCTAGCATTTCGTCGGCGAAGAGTGGGAAGCAACTAACTTGCGCGGTGTTAACAAACAAAAAAAACTTCTGTAAAGACTAACTAGGGCGTTTTGATTCCATAACTGCCTCCATGTCGACCGCGTGGTTTTTCAATAACTCTTTATTACACACTATTTATTTGATTTTGCACATTTTGCCGTGTTTGCGCACACCGTTTTGAATAAATGGTGTTGTTACATGTTTTGTTTTGAGGCGTTATAGTTGGCATAAAGAACGGCTAACACTTTAAGTAAGAAGTCAGGTCAAACATATTGCATTGGTCTAGACCCGGCAGCCGGCAAGTGTTTTTAAAATACTACATACCGGGCAGTCTGAAATTATTCTAGAATTTCCACGGAAAACCTCATCGCCAATCCTTCTTAAAACTCGCCCCTAGAGCCCACGAAGCCTTCTGGCCTGTGGCAGGGATCGAGAGCTCTGTCCTGGTCCAAACTCACGGACAAATGTGATTGGTTGAGAATACGAAACGAATACTCTGCGCATGCCCAGAAAATCGGGTCCGCTCAGAGCTCTCGATCCCTGCCAAGGCCAGAGGGATCGTGGGGACGAGAATGGTACAATTGGAGCAAAGGCAAAACATTGTAAAAACTCGCTTGGTGTTTCCGACCAAAGATCGGAATGCTGAAAAAAAAACGCTCGGAAGGTTTCAGTGATCCTTTTAGTGGATAATGAATGTGTTGATTACTCATGAATTTTTGATTGCTGGGTATATTTTGAACAACTATGCCCATGAGTCGAGGTCTATATAGTACAGTATGGGGCCCAGTTTTCGGCTACAAAAAACCCTTAAACTTATATTTCTTACCTTGGAATAGCTAGCTCCAACATTCTGTTTACATATTTTAGCTATCGACTACTCAACGCTGTTATCTCCGGTGTAATAACGAAAACTTGATGGAGGCTTCGTTCGCTCCTGGGCCCAATTAACTTTCAGCGGGTCCAGTTATCGGCTACAAAAGAGTGCGTGTGATTCCTCAGAATAAACAACGCTTTATTGTCATTTTTGTTGTTAAATAGATCGAAAACTAGGAATTTTTTTGTCCACCTGTTCACACACGTTTTCGGGGAAATCAAGTTCACCTATCCTCGCGTCACCTCGACATGCTGTATATAGTATCTGTAAACTCAAAACTCGGAAGGACAAAAGAGAAGGAATCAAGCTACCTTTGGAAACAACTGCTTTTTTTATTCAGATTCATTTACGTCGCAAAAAATTAACGTTGAACAAAAGTGACTGAGAATAGGGCGTGCTGAGAACTGGGCCCCACACTATATGCCGAAGCTAGAAAAGAAAATCGTCCACGACAAAAGCAAAATATTCTTTAGAATCCCTTCGCGTTTCTGAAAAAATATCGAATACTCTCATAGGGTTAGAGTCGACCCTGGAGCCAAAGTATGAAAAGTGTCGAAACTCAAGATTTTCTAGTATGCCCAAGCTGGAACTGAATTTCCTCAACCACAAAGCCAAAATTATAATTGCTTGGCAAAATTATAAATTGCTTGACATTTCAAAGTAAAGATCTACAGTTTTAAGAAGGATTGGATGAGGTTTTCCGTGGAAATTCTAGAATAATTTCAGACTGCCGGGTATGTAGTATTTTAAAAACACTTGCCGGGTGCCGGGCATCGAGACGCAATGTCCCAGGAGTTGTTCCAGGCAAAAAAGAGCCAATTTAGTGAGAACACACTCTGGCTATCATCTGTAGCTCCAAGGTTCGAGCCATCGACCTGGCTACTGGATGGAATTTTTCTCAGCTGCCAAGAATTTTACTCGATTCTGAGCTTCTTTTGTCCTTGAACTGCCGAATTCTTCTTTTTCTTGTTAATTTGCGTTATTTGTTCAGTGATAGACTAAATGGAGTTGCCAGTCATCACAATTTGACCACCATCACTATATAATCCTGTAAGCATAAAAGAGTGCATACCTTTGTACTGCTTATTATTTTGTTGAAGGGGCCCAGAGCCACCTTGATTTTTCACGATTTTAAGGTGGTAGGTACCTCAAAATATGGCGATGTTCAGGAAAAATTCCATTTTTTAGAAAATAAGACCCTTGAACACTAGTTGAAAACATTTGGAAACAACCTTGCCAAATTTACCTCTAGATGAGTGTGAAACTTAAGGAAAGTACACAGTGGTACAAGTTTTTTTTTTCACGTAGCAACGGCTGTTTACAGTAGGAACACCAAAAGCATAGATTAGTTTACAACATATATTGACGATACTTTGATGTAAGTTTTGGATTTCACGGTCCGTCATTACTCAAAGGGCTGGATCTAGAGAAAATGACGTCATTTACTCACTGGCTTAAAATTTCAGCATGTAAACGCAATTTATTATACATGCAAAGCACGGGTCTGAAAGTCTGAAAGCCCAAACCTCCCGTGCTGCATGTAAATTCAGCCGCGCACACACGCAATGCATTCTTAAACTAAAGAGTCCGACGTCATTTTCTCCTCGACCCAGCCCTCTCAAGATTTTAAAGTTAGTAATGGCGGACCAATAAGTAAGAAAATTCCAGTTAAAATAAACAGTCAGAACTGTAACTTGGTCGTTAGTGTTTAGTTACATAGTTTTGAATTCTAAAGAAAAAAACAGAATTGCTTTTTGGTCGTAGTAGCACTTTAAAGTTGTGTCACGACAACTACTTTTGACATTAAAGGAGAAAGTCACATGTATTTTTTATTAATCTTGCATTAAGATTAGCCACTCACTGAAGTTTGAGCCTCTAAAGCGCAGGTTTTCCTCATGAAATTCGTCTCTAAAAAGGCCAAAGATTGAACGTTGTTGCCGCCATTTTGAACAGTAGTCAGCAGCCTGGTAGTGTTTTCGTGTCGTCATTCTGTCCGAGAAATTTTGTCCAAATGTTTTCCGACAAGTCTTGTAACTACCGAAATGATAACATTGACGATAATGAAGTGGATAATTGCTTGGAAAAATAGATTTTGCTGACCTTGTGAATTTCGCCTTTCCGCCAATTTCGGGTCGGACGAAGTGATGTCACATAAACACGGCTTGGCTGCCAAGACAGTTTCAAAATAGCGATCTCCGAAATCGCTTCTTTCGATACGAAGTTCGTGAGGATAGTGGGCACTTCAAAAGCTGAAAATGTAAGAGAGTTGGAAAAGTTAAATGTTTAGTTGATATAGGGGAAGACAAAAATCTTAACTGAAGCGTTTTGGAGTGACCGCCTGCTTTTATTACAAAGATATTAATTTTGTTTGTTTCTTGATGAAATATTACAGCTCTACAATAAAAATTATCTGCAAACATCATTAATTGGGGTGACTGTGATAGAATACCAAGAAACCTAGAAGCCCTTACTCTAAAGCATTGTCAGCAATGAGGACAACAACAGCAACAATTTATTTGTACTGAATTATGTCCCTTTGTAGAAAAAGAGGGCACACCCACAGATGATGAATTAGAAGAATTGGGCAATGAAATTGCAAATGATTGGAGAAAGCTTGGGCGTCGCCTTAAGGTCAGTCATCCAAACATTGAAAAAATAGATCAAGCTCGTGACCAATTGTCTGAAAAGGGATACCACATGTTAAAGCACTGGAAACAAGAAAAGGGTTCAGCTGCGACCTACCAGGAATTGTGTAAAGCATTACAACATCCACTTTTACAGCGCAAAGACTTGGCAGAGAAGTTTTGTCACATAAATGGTAAAACATTTCTTCAATATTAAATGTGGAGGGTGTGGTCTAATGGTTTTCAGTGTGCTCAGGACATTGGATTGAGCAGTCTGAGTTTAGACCTGGTTGGGGATCATAATTGTGCTCTGTTTTTAGACAATACAATTTTCTCTCACAGTACATTTCTTTACCCATGCAGGGGCAGATCCACGATTTTTTAAAGGGGCTGGTGCCTTGGGGTTGCAGAATCAATGAAGCATGCTACTAAAATATTTCAATTTGAGAATTAGAAACTAATTTAAAATTCTTGCACCGGAAACACTAGCAAATATTCCACAAACTAGAAGCTACACAGAGGTGCCTGCCCGGAGTAACTGCCTTTAACATAATATTTTTACAAACTTTTTCTTTTTATCTCGCTTTCCCAAAATGGAAGGTGGCGAGCATCCCAGTCCACCCCTCTCTTAATCCTCCCTTGCCTTGGGACCTTAGGTCACACAGGTGTAAGAAACAGGGCAAGAAACCAATCAACAAATTACGATAATTTACGAGTCACTCACTTATTCCTCTTGTGTCAAAGATGTGTTCTGAGACCTATGACCCTCTTCCATTATCCAAAACTAAGAGCTAACTTTGCTTTAATTTGAAACTTTGAATGAAAAGTGGCTGGGTAATTTAATGCATCCCTTTTTGATCAACCATGTCGAGTGTAGTGGAGAACGCAAATATGATGTAATTCTCATATTTATTTCATCTTTTGTTGATCACATATGGATCAAACTAAATTAATGCCACATAATATATTTTTTGCTAAAGCTATATGGGATGATCAGTTTCTTACAAATCTTTTACCGTTTTTGTTTGTTAATAATTGAAGGTTCGTACATTTTTCAGTTTTTACTGTCCATGTCAAAATAAATTATGACTGCAAGTTTAACAAAATAATATAAGAAATAATAGCGATCGTGCAGTATTACCAGGGATATTTTTAGACAATGTGGCGACCGTTGGTAACAAACCAAACGACATATACTAAAACGGAGCACTTCTCAATATAAACCTTTCATTATTATTTATGAAATCTTGAGCAATGTTATTTTCCGAAGTAGCCCGGGGCGAAGTATTTGCCTTCCATTTTGCTCTACCCCGGCGAATTTTTTTGAAAAAAAGCCAATGTCCTAAGGTTGGCGCGGAAGTTGTCCTGGGGCAGATATGGCTACTACTGGAATTGACTGATGCATAAATCCTTGGTTGCACTCACATTTGGACGATTACATTTAGCTGAAGATCAATTGAATCTATTAAATACACAGTATTCAAGTATCATAGGAGGTCATTCTGACAATAGAAATGCTATTCTGTTAGTATACTGCCGATAGTAACTTTCATATAGGTGCAATATAGAGTTTATTTGGGATCCAACTAACACAGGATGTCAAGAGAAACTTTCGTTATTGCACAGAGGTGCAGGGTACCTGGGTCCCCTTAAAAAATCGCAGAAGGAAAAAAAAAAACCCGCAGGGCAATAAAAGAAACTGCTTCTTTCAGCTCAAGGTCTGTATCCGCCACTAACTGACAGCTGCACTTTTTGTGTATGTTATATCCTGCTAGGACACTGCTTCAGTTTATTTTTCTTTCATGTTATTTAAGTCCATTTTAGCTTGCGAAAACAGCTATTCTTCTTCGCTCCAGCCCGAGTGGCGTTTCGCGAGAACCTAACTCCGGCCGGGAGCGAAGAAGAACGGCTGTTTTCGCAGCTAAGCCCATTTATTCTTATCATCTTTCTCGTGCATTTCTACAAAGTTTTATAATTTTTTATCACTCCAATTAAGTTAACTTCCAGAGTGAGGGAAAAGGAAGACGCCTCTCGGTTTTAATCTTGGATCGTATAACCTGACCTGAACAAAACGAAATATTATATTTAAGTGATCATGTCTTTGTAGCACCTGCTGATCCGGTACCAGAAGGAACAGTGACAGGAGAAGTCTCTGGTGCTGCTGCAAGTACACGTGATAGTGGAGATTCTACTGGAGTGAGAAGTGCTGAGAAACGGAAAAGTGTTGAACGAGGTACTTATAACAGCTCGACATGACTCTGTGGAGGTTTTTTGTTCTAAATCATACAACGGTTAATGCTTGAGTCTTTACCTTTCTCCACTGTACCACTGTACCACTTTCTCCACTTTACCTTTCTCTACTGTCCGTTATGGACTTGCTACGAACCCTATTACCTTCATTCTCTTTTTTGTGTGATGTTATGATTGGAGATTGGTCGTACTCACAAAGACAGGCAACCAGCTATCCTACCGAAGTCATTGACTAAATTAAAAGCTTTTTGAAATGAGATTAAATTGACACAAAAAAAATTCGTGTCGTCTGCAAGTTGTGACCGTTTAAGTACGTTGCCAAACAGATTAATTCCTTTGGCCCCTGGGTCGTGACCTATTTTTTTGACATCAATTCAGCTCAAAGGATAAACAGAAACGGTGAGAGAGGACAACTTTGCCTCACGCCTTTCGACGACTATAAACAATTTGTCGTGTACGATACGTCGATCCTGGCAGGGAATGCACGGAAATTTCAACTCCTTGGTGCTCCGTGGGTAAACAAATTACATTTACATTTTTGTACATTCTACCAATTATTCAATAAAGCGCTCTCAATGTTCGTATAGAATGTGTGAACTGGAAAGCGTAAACGGACACTAACGCGTTACCGTTTAATGAAAATGACCGTTAACTATCCGTCTAACATCCGTTTAAAACGGATCGCGTAAAGCGTTTAAACGGTTTCCTTATCCGTTTATAAAATCTTGTATCCGTTTAACGATTTGGGCAAAACATTTAAACGGTTTTCTCATCTGTTAAATAAAAAACTGAGTATCCGTTTAATGATTCAAGCAAAACGTTTAGACGGTTTCTTCCATCCGTTTACAAAAATCTCGTATCCGTTTAACGATTTTGGCAAAGCGTTTAAGACAAATTCGTACGTATGCGTTAAACGATTTGGGCAAAAAGTTTTAAACACAATTTCGTATCCGTTTAACGATTTGGGGAAAACGTTTATTAGCTATCGATGGTTTTCCTATCCGTTCACAGGAATCTATTGTTCGTTATAAACAGTTATTTTCACGTTTTAAGCTGCTACCAAAATTAAAAGCATCTAAGATTCTCATAATAAAGGGTCATTCCAGAGAGTCGAAAGTTTTACGAAAAACCAAGAGTTACTAGTATGCCAGGAGTAGTAAAGCACGCTCATTTGGGCGGTAACCAATCAGAGAGCAGTACATATCATTAAAAATCGCCCTCGACCAATCAGATGGCCTGATTGGCTTATTTGCATATCCAAGATGGCTGACTTGAACGTACTTCCGGTTTCTCCCATAGCAACAATTTGTTTTGATGGACGGGTCCCCTAGCAATGGCCCAAATAAGGCAAAACAACCGGAAGTGATTCAAATTGGTGAACATTTTATTGATACATTCTACTTTTATACATTTTCAAGTGTCCTGGGTGAATCCGTTAGGAAACGACATGAAAGTGTTCGGGTCTACGACGCGTTTGTCGAAGACAAGTCCGTAGCGTTTGGTGCGTGTGATGACTTTGAGATGCTTGGTGGCCGGGTTTCTCCAGAAGAAATTGGGGTTGACTACATCGATGTTGCGTCGTTCATCGAGAGGTTGAGTAATTTCTTCGATCAGGTTTTGACACATGACTTCATAGTTCAGTTGCCGGGATCCACGTACATTGAGGGTAAATCCCCTGACCTTGCAGCAGACTTTGCCCTGGTGGGTCTTGTAGCCGTAATTTTTAGGGCCAGCAGAGGTGAATTCAACAATAAAATCGTCGTCATTGAGTTCGTTGGTCATCTCTCCTAGGTAGTCTCCTAGCGGAATATCTGGCTGACCTGGTTTGACGGTGTAGATGACGGAGTACGTGTCGAAGTAGAGCACGCGTTGTTAAAGCTGTTCCAGGTAGGAGTACAGTTTAAGTCTGGCATGACAGGTGGTGAAAGCAGCCACGAAGATGTTGACTTTATCGTTATCGGGTTGATTGTCCTTGAGGTTGGCGTAGACGACTTCGAGCGTGTCGTCGTTGGAGAGTCGGACTTGTCGCATGTCGTTAAAGGGATTCGAGACCAGAGCGAAGAGATGGTGAGCATTCTGAACGGCTTCGGTGGTGGGTTTGTGAAGATTTTCTCTAAACTTGCCCCAGAAGCTATTGAGCATGAGTTTGGCTGTGGCTTTGCGTCCAGGATTCTTGACGATGAGCTGGGGGTCGAGGTCGATGCTTTCCCTCTGTTTGTATAGCCATACATACTCCGCTTTGTCCGTGGGGGTGACAGCCCAAGAAGGGTATCCGGCGGACTCTTGTTTGACGTTGAGCCAGGTGTTGCGGTAATCGGCAAAGAGCCCTTCCCCAGGGCACAGTCAGTCTTAACGGATCTTGCAGGCAGGGGTCTCAGAGTCTGACGGGAAAAAGTACCACATGGATAAGGATATTTTGGTGAAAAAAAATTTGCCCCGGCCGGGAATCGAACCCGGGTAATTAAGGCCACAACTCAACGTCTTTAACCATTAGACCACCGAAGCACTCACCTCTTTATCGTGTGATTTTGTGGCTGACATAGGGTTCCAAAGGTTGCATGTACGGCTCATTAAAATTCAAGGCTCTACAATGCGGACAAAATATTTGACATAAGTGTAGTGGCCACGTGTTCTATATTCTGCACCCCCCAGTAATAGAATTTATCGCAATATTTGGTGAAATAGTATACGCGTTTAGCAAGAGTGAATTCTTCACCTCACCATAGACATCTATTGCAGTTCATGTCGCGTGGAAACTAGGGCCCAGCCCCTCTAGAGAGGAGTGAGTTAACGCAGGAGACAGAGGCATGCATGGGAAATTGCCCACCAGACTCGACAGAGTACTGGGATCGGTCTCACCATTTCCCGCCTCGCTCGTCCTGTATGCATCAAATCGATACACAATCAATTCAATGAAAAATCGATAAAATACTTACATTGTCCTGAGACCAAAGCGTCATGGGGTGATGATTTTTATCGGTATCCAATCAGAATGAATTAAAAATACAAAACGCCTACAACATATCTCGGTATAGATAAAAAAAAGGATGGGGGTACCCCCCAAAAGTCAATGATAACCCATAATAAACAACTTTTATTTAAGAAATAGAAAACATGTACCGTGTTTCTATCGAGTTGTACAAACACGAGTGGAAGTTTGGGAGAACGAGAAATGCTGTGGGAACACGAGCCGCAGGCGAGTGTTTCCACAGCTTTTTTGAGTTCTCCCAAACTTTCACGAGTGTTTGTATAACTCGATAGAAACACGAAGTACATGTTTTCTATTTCTTTTAGAAAACACCACGACGAGAAAAAGGAAAACAACTTGTTTACATTGGATATCAAAATGTAAATTCTCTTTGCTCGTGCCATCACTACGTCAACAGCGCGCGCTAGTTCCGTGTCTCCGTCGAGTTATACAAACACGATTTTTAACCAATCAGCGCGCGTGCTTTCTTAGGACTGTTTTCTAAAGTCTTTTATTCTAAGGAAAGAGTTTTGTACCATCTCCAAAACGAGTGACACTCTGTCATAAGCTTGATCCAGCTATTGGAAGAAATCGCACCAACGTTTGGGATATTGTAGGTATAATCTCCTTGGCTTCTTCTCTGACTGGTAACGATGTACAAGGGTTTGCGCAGGTGGAAGTTTTGGAGCTGACTTCAGCAGAGTCTAAGTAATACATTGTCCTCACCGCAGCTGACATAACGATTTTGGAAGGGGAATTTGTAGAACTCCCAATGACTGTATTTAGTGGTGGTCTCTTTCTTCTCCAATGCATCTTTGAGATGACATAAATACAGGATCTCTGGGCTCCCTAGAGACAGTGATGCAATTAAATAAGTGTCAATTATTACACTCTAACATTGTGGTAAGATTATACGATTGCTTATATCTTTTAAGCCTAATTTGCTTCATCAAGAAATATCAGTTGTAATTTCCAAGTTATGCAAATCATAACATCCTTTCATAAAGCCGAAATTTTCCCGACTAAAAACTTGTGAAAAGCAAGAATCTGTGCAAATATTACTGCATTTCGCAGACCTCTGTGACAAAAAAAACAAAGGCATCACAAACGTTGGGGTGAATGAATATACGCACATGAAACATACACATTGCTAAAATAAAACACGGAGAGTTGTCTCGCTAATTGTTTTAAAGTTATTGTTTGCATGGCAGGTAATTGATTTACCAACAGGAGTCTTTAAATGTCATTGAAACCTAGTAGGTGTTTCCTGGTTGGAATAATTTGACAAAATTGTTTTCTTTTTCAATAGGAAAAGACATGACTGCGAAATAAAAGTATCTGAAACCAATCAATCAAGAAAAGCCTTAATCAGATTTTAAGCAATACACGAGCAAAATAATCATTGAAACGAACGCTTGGAGTTAAAACTCATTCTAACCTCATCTATAAACGCGACAAGGCCTTTACTGTTGTTAAAAGCAAACATGCAAGTCACATTAAAAGTCAACAACATATGTTTTTTTATTGTACAAAAGTGTTGTCTTCTTTCAACACAAAAGAACTTGCCCCGCGAAATGAAATATCAGACACCAATCAATCAATCTTGACGGCTCCGTTGAGAGCAATAAACCAGCAGTTGAACAATTAACTTAATTAGTCAAAGTCCACACGTGGAATAAATTAAGAACAAAAGTTCAAACTAAATTCATGTTACACGCTATAGTCTCTTTCCCTTAAAACATGAATCAAACGAAACTCCAACTATGAGCACCATTAATGCACTGACCCCGCGAACTTAAATATCGATCTACTGTCGTTTATAAACACAAAACGTCTATGAATTGACGCCGCCAACTAAATACTTCGACTATAATTAATCGAATGCAAAAGCAAAAAGCTCGATCAAACTGTTTTAACACTACACGCTAATACTGTTTGAAGCTCGATCTCACCCGTTAAATAGATGGTGAAATTTAATAACAACGCATGTTTGAAAGTTGAAATCATGTTGATTGTGTATGAACTATTGAGAATGACATCGATCGAGAAACGCTTCGCCCTTCGCCCTTGAAGTAAAACTCTTGATTTACAAGCGTGTCGCTTGTAATTTAAACACTACTTTCGACCGAAATCACTTACCTTTAATATTACCCTTTTCGTCACATGTCTTGATCACAAAATTCACTTTATCGTTGATTCCACCACGTACAGGGAAGAAAACAAGATTGACCACACGCTCTGAAGTCCGAGGTAGTCTCAAATAAAATGATTTTGCTAAGAACGTGTATTCACAAAAGAATAGTCAAAACTCCCGCCGGCGGGAAAATGTCCCGTGATGATGTCATATCGGATCAATCATAACAAAATGTGACCATATAAGGAAATGAGTAGACACCAATCACCCTCCAGTACTTTTTAGAAAACCTGAGGACATCACATGCTTTAGCTTATGTGATCAACACAATGTACTGAGCTGAATCAAAACCATTAGGGTAACACATGCATCATAACTAAGGCCTGGTTTAAACGTCGCATTACATGCGCCGAATCGAATTGCCAAGTTAAATACATGTAAAATGCGACGTCTAAATCAATTAAATGCGACATGTTTCAATTCGATGCGAGTCTGTCGGTAGTTGATTTAAACGCCGCATTTTACATGTGGCGATTCGAATTGAAATTTTGTAAATAATTTATGTTTGCTTGAATGGGAATTTAAAACACGGTGCTCGCGCTCAGCAATTTTATTCGGCAAAATAATGCGACGTTCAAATCAAATCAGTCTAACGTAGTCATTCGAGTCGACTAATTGATTCGGCGCATGTAAAATGCGACTTTTAAACCAGGCCTAAGTAAAAAATACTAATAATATAATAAAAAAAATCAGAAAAATTGCCTCGGCTAGGATTCGAGCCTAGGCCTCTGGGGCGACAACCTAACAGATGTCTTCCCAGGAGCCCATCACCCGGAGCAACATCTCCCATACAAACCCTATGAGACAACCTTTGCGCGTATCTTTCTATTTTTAGAAACTGCGGGTTCTTAGATTCGCGCGCACTATATGCCATACAGTGCAATATAATAGAATACAACGCAGCACAACACATTTCAACACAACACGATATCAATGCACTAAGCAATATGCTTTCTTGGGAATTTAGGCTAGCCTGGGGTGAAGCCTGGGGTGAAGACTGTTCTAAAAATAGAAAGATACGCGCAAAGGCTGACCCAAGGATATATGGGAGACGGAGGCTCCGGGTGATGGGCTCCTGGTATTCCCTATTGTAGAATAGGGCTAATCCACGATTAAACTGTCCTAATCCACGGAATAAATTTATCCATTATGTCTTGCCAACAAGTGGGAAATGCTTGAAGCAGTAAATTCTTCATTCCTAATTGATCTCGTGGATTTTTGAAGGCTATGACATAGTGGGCGTTCCTGGAAATACTCTTTGCGTATTTTCCTGGTGGAAACATGTCCTGACACAAGTACAACACGGTGATATTTTGATGATGAGAACGTTTGGTGAATAAGTCCAGCAACTCTTTGTCGTCACCTCCCTCTGCCATCAGATCATCTAACACAAGTAAACCACCTTTTGGAAACCATTTTTGCAAATGGAAGGTGGTAGGAATTCCTTCGTTAAATTGTACACCAGCCTCTTCCATGTCTCGGAATCCATCTTGCCATGCCCCATAGCAATAATGAATAGCTGGGGGAGGGTCTACAAACAATTCTTCCAAGTCATCCAAGAGTAGCGATTCGGTAAAACAAGTCTTGCCACATCCGGAGGGACCCACGGTCAAAATACTGGAGGGTGTCTTAAACCGAAACGCTTCTCCCATCTCCAATCCATTTGGAATCCCATGATTCTTTTCGGTCGGAAATGTGATCTTTGAAACTTTTCGTGTTTTCTCGGACCCACTGCTTTGACAACTATGTTTCTCGTGACGGATTCTATTGTCTGCACCGGTAAAAGGTTTTTGGCAATAACGACATAAAGAGGACATGTTTAGATCTCTGACTCCTTACTTTAATGATTTAAGTCAGTTGAAGCATTATTTTTATCCTTTTCGAGAAAATAGTAATAGAAAATTTAAGAATGAGCAAGAGGAGAAGGAAAAAATAGGCAGGAAGGAAAACATGAGTGGGAGAGGAGGCGAGGAGGAAGACGAGGAGAAGGAGGAGGAGTGGGAGGAAGGGAGGGGGAGTGGGAAGAGGAGGAGTGGGAGGGGAAGAAGGAGAAGGAGAAGTACGAGGAGGAGGGAGAGGGGCGGGCGGAGGATGAGGAGGACGCAGAGGTGGAGTGGATTTGAGGAAGGGGAGTGGGAGGAGTGGTGAGAGAAGGAGTGGGAAGAGGAGGAGTAGAGGGGAAGGAGTGGGAGGAGGAGGAGGTGGAGTGGGAAGAGAAAGAGTGGGAGGAGGAGTTGGGGGGGCTGGGAGGAGGAGGAGGAGGACTAAGACGAGGAAGAAGAGGAGCGAGAAGAGGATGAGGAGGAGTGGGAGAAGGGGAGGAGGAGAAGTAGGAGTGGGACGAGAAGGTGTTGGAGTAAGAGGACGAGTAGGAGGAGGAATAGAAGGAGGAGTGAGAAGAGAAGGAGTAGGAAGAGGAGGACTGGGAAGGGAAGGAGGAGGAGGAGTGAGAGAAGGAGGAAGAGGAGCGGACGGAGGATGAGGAAAACGCAGAGGAGGAGTGGGAGGAGGGGAGGAGGAGGTAGTGGTGGTGGTGGAGTGAGAGAAGGAGGAGGAGGAGGAGGTGGAGGAGGAGGAGGAGGAGGACATGTACCATGAGACATGAAAGAAGTCAAATTCAAACTTTATTCAAATTATATGCACATCAAAAACAGTTTCCAATTGGCTCAAAAAGTTATGTGAATGCTCATTGGCTTTCCCAAAAAGAGTAACGAAGGCAAAAACACTTAATCCGATTCGTCCGAAGAAACAAACTCCTCGATCTTAATGTCCTGGATAAAGTCTTCATGGTACTCTTCCTCGAGGGACTCCCAGGAATAATGCTTACAATTGCGTGCCGGACAGTTCCCCCATTTACCGGGTCTCCATTTGAGAGCCGCCTCTTCATCTCCCCTCACATAAAAGGCCTGACGCATATCTTCTTTACAAGAACTGCATAACTTATTACCGTCTTCCTCGACAGCCTTGAAGAAAAATCGATCCTTCCACATGTCCCGCTGACACATGACATCACTTTCCATCTTCAAACAAATTTCTTTGTAGTCTCCTCTGTTAAAGGTAAGCAGGGACTTGACTTTGTAATCATTGGATTGACCCTTCAATCGATCTTTCATGGCTTGACCAAACCGGATGGGTTCCATTAAATCCTGGGTGGCATTACGCATGGCATACGTGATGGCTTGGGTGGCAATCAGGCAAGTGCGATCGGCAGCCATGATGGGGTTACTGCAATGAATAAATCTGAAATCATCCAGATTTGAACGGTACAGCACACGACACCTCTCACCCCAGTAGAGGTAGACCTCTTCATTCTTTTTCATTAACTCCAGAATCATGCCCCCCCAATCCGGACGACGCATCAACAGACAATCGGATCGCACTGTTGCCTCAGGCAAACCAAGGGTAAACAAATTGTCAAGCACATGCACTGTTACACCCGACAACGATTCAAGAGCGTTCAGATCGTTCACCTCCACATCAGCTATTTGAGTCATTAGCTCTTTGATCTGGTTGCTGTCCGTGTGGTAAGTCATGATTTGTCTCCAGGTATGCCAATATCCTATCGTAATAACGCCTCCTTGTCCGAGTACTGCGGCAACTGAGGGTGACAACTTCGGGTTCCCCAGTCAATCAAGTGCCTCTGGAGTCTATAGTACAGGGGAGAAACAACGTAATACTCCAACCCAAACAGTTTGTGACAGAAAGGACTATTGCCTTCGAGCACTCTTTTGTTCAAGAAAGCCAATTTAGTACTCAATTCCCTTCTTAGGTCTTCCAAGATTTTCTCAAACTCCTCCTCTGACACATGTTTCGAGGTCATCACAGGCCAATGATCTGAATGAGACTAAGGCACTCCGAGATAGGGGCTCTTTTTATCCTCTCAGCCTGCCCCCACTTTCACTGAGTGCTAGTAATTTTCCGATCATGCCGACAGATCACAATCCAGTTGCATCATCTCGCTTCACGTGCGATACCTTACAAGGGGATGACCTGATTTCTCACATCACGTGCATGACCTTATACGGACATGGTCTGATTCTTAAGTCATCTTTCCTGATTGGTTCGTGTAAAAGCATATATTGAAGCACCATCCCATCACAGGTCATTTGAAGCTCAAGCAAAGTCATGGCCACAGAGACCACTGAAGTAGCTGAACCCTTCGTGAATCCGTGACATCCAAATTCCATACCGCCCATACGTCCGGATCACCCTCATATCGTCAACCCCACGGGTGAATTTAGGCCAGAAAGTAACATCGATATGGGATTCGCAACCCCTGCCAAGTATCCAAGTTTCAAAAAACCCTCCAAACGGAAGGCTACAAAGACGCAAGACAACGAGAATGGCAAGAAGAAAAAGCCCAGCTTAAAACTGGATTTCAGCAAGATAAAGAAAGGTAGAACACAAACTAGGATAGACCGATGGTTATTCAAACCCAAGACACACGCACGGGTTCGATTCAACGAACGGGTTGTCTTAAAAGAAATCACTCTTCGTACAGAGAGTTGGACCACCATACCCTTCAAGGGGTTTTCCAATCCGCACAGTCCCTTTGCCAAGAAACGACTGGAAGTAAAACGCCACATGGCACGTGAACATAACAGGAGAAGACAAAGACCCACTCCCAGAAACGCACGGAAAGTGACTCACATATTAGAGAGAATGATGCGACAAAACACAAAGCTCGGATACTAACATCTTACCTCTTCTTCACACAGACTCATCACCTGCCACTCAAGGAGGAAGCATGGCATTGGTAGGACTAGACAAGTTAAAAAAGGATACAGTCCTGACAGAAGTGCCTCCTGTGACTGATGAAAAGGGTGAAATCACCGAAGTGCAGGTCCTGGAAGAGGGAGAAGTGTTTGATCCAGATCAGTTCTTGGAGGAAATGGTAAAACATCAACCTGAATGTCCCCGTTGTCAAGTACCCATGAGATATGGAAGTATCCCAGGGTCGGGTGGCGAAAATTTTGAGTACTACCGCTGCCCCACAAAGTGCTGGGATACCAAGTGTTATGTGACCTGTCCTGCCAATGAAGTGAGTGCGTATCTGAAACGCGCGGAAAAGCAGACCCACCCGTGTTACAAGGAGATTGACCCTGCCCGTTTCCGTTGCGAGTGCGACCACTCTCTGGTACTGGCCACCTCGCACTCAGTCAACAACCCAGATCGACTTTATCTCAAGTGTCCCAGCCGTACCTGCAAGTTCTTTCAATGGATCAACCAACCACCCCGAGGACTTGCCAAAGAAATTCTAGTCAATTGAGACAGAATAAGAACATTTCTTTTTTTGCATTAAAGAGGCGGCTGTTTGCATCGAACATGGTCTGCATCACATTCTGTTCAGATTCGTTGAAGACTTTAAAATAAAACTTGATCATGTTCACATTACGTCTCACAGCGTTCTTCTGTCTATTGTGTGGTGTGTGTGTGTGTGTTTGTGTGTGTGTGTGGAAGAGTTCAATGTGGCGTCTACCTGAACAACACATGAACATTTTATCACTCAAAGAACTTCAATAGCAAGTTTTATTCTCATAAAAATTTTTAAAAAAAATGGTTTACAATGTTCTCAGTCTCCTTTTTTGCAAGTTACAGCCGATACAAAAGCTCTGTATGACGCCTCCCCTCTAGTACTTCTACCAGTATCTGTATCGCCAGCTCTCCATACGCTCCACGCTTTTTGAAATCCCTCAGGCAATGCTACCATGTTAAAGGGTTCATCCAACAACTCTTCGTCCTGATAAATTCTTTCTGAGATATTACGTCTAAATCCCGTCATCTCCATGGTAGTATACAGCACTTCCTTCTTTAGGATCGCATCCACAAAATCTTTGACCACCATACCAAACAAGTTCTATACAAGGACTCATCCTCTTCCTTCTTTACATGGCTGGCTGCATCTAGGAACTGTCTGAACTCCTCTTTATCTTTCTTCACCTTTTCTTTCAGATCGGATATGCATTTTCTTATTTCTCCATTCAAAGACGTCTGCTGGTCCGTCGTGTCCTCATCCTCCGACAAAACAACATCCGGCATTTTCTCGGCCATCTTTTTTCCTTGTCTCCTCCTTCTCATCCAACAGATCATCCCCAATTGACTCATCTCCGTCCGTTCGGCCTTTTTATTCCTTCCTTCACGAAAAATCACTTCCGTTTTTTGTCATTGGCCCTTTTTGGTCACTTCCGGCTTTTCCTCATTGGCCCTTTTAGTCACTTCCGGTTATTTTGCCTTATTTGGACCGTTGCTAGGGGACCTGTCCATCAAAAAAATTGTTGCTATGGGAGAAACCGGAAGTACGTTTAAGTCAGCCATCTTGGATATGCAAATAAGCTAATCCGGCCCTCTGATTGGTCGAGGGCGATTTTTAATGATATGTACTGCTCTCTGATTGGTTACCGCCCAAATGAGCGTGCTTTACATTGGCTTTTCCAAAAAGAGTAACAAAGGTAAAAACACTTAATCCGATTCCTCCGAAGAAACAAACTCCTCGATCTTAATGTCCTGGATATAATCTTCATGGTACTCTTCTTCGAAGGACTCCCAGGAATAATGCTTACAATTGCGTGCCGGACAGTTTCCCCATTTACCGGGCCTCCATTTGAGAGCTGCCTCTTCATCTCCCCTCACATAAAAGGCCTGACGCATATCTTCTTTACAGGAACTGCATAACTTATTACCGTCTTCCTCGACGGCCTTGAAGAAAAAACGATCCTTCCACATGTCCCGCTGACAGATGACATCATTCATCAATTCTTCCATCTTCAAACAAATTTCTTTGTAGTCTCCTCTGTTAAAGGTCAGCAGGGACTTGACTTTGTAATCATTGGATTGACCCTTCAATCGATCTGTCATAGCTTGACCAAACCGGATGGGTTCCATTAAATCCTGGATGGCGTTACGCATGGCATACGTGATGGCTTGGGTGGCAATTAGGCAAGTGCGATCGGCAGCCATGATGGGGTTACTGCAATGAATAAATCTGAAATCATCCAGATTTGAACGGTATAGCACACGACACCACTCACCCCAGTAGAGGTAGACCTCTTCATTCTTTTTCATTAACTCCAGAATCATGCCCCCCCCAATCCGGACGACGCATCAACAGAGAATCGGATCGCACTGTGGTCTCAGGCAAACCAAGGGTAAACAAATTGTCAAGCACATACACTGTCACACCCGACAACGATTCAAGAGCGTTCAGATCGTTTACCTCCACACCAGCTATTTGAGTCATTAGCTCTTTGATCTGATTGCTGTCCGTGTAGTAAGTCATGATTTGTCTCCAGGTATGCCAATATCTTATCGTAATAACGCCTCCTTGTCCGGGTACTGCGGCAACTGAGGGTGATAACTTCGGGTTCCCCAGTCAATCAAGTGCCTCTGAAGTCTATAGTACAGGGGAGAAACAACGTAATACTCCAATCCAAACAGTTTGTGACACAAAGGACTATTGCCTTCGAGCACTCTTTTGTTCAAGAAAGCCAATTTAGCACTCAGTTCCCTTCTTAGGTCTTCCAAGATTTTCTCAAACTCTTCCTCTGACACTTGTTTCGAGGTCATCACAGGCCAGTGATCTGAATGAGACTAAGGCACTCCGAGATAGGGGCTCCTTTTATCCTCTCAGCCTGTCCCCACTTTCACTGAGTGCTAGTAATTTTCCGATCACGCCGACCAATCACAATCCAGTTGCATCATCTCGCTTCACGTGCAATACCTTACAAGGGATGACCTGATTTCTCACATCACGTGCATGACCTTATACGGACATGGTCTGATTCTCACGTCATCTTTCCTGATTGGTTCGTGTAAAAGCATATATTGAAGCACCATCCCATCACAGGTCATTTGAAGCTCAAGCAAAGTCATGGCCACAGAGACCACTGGAGTAGCTGAACCCCTCGTGAATCCGTGGCATCCAAATGCCATACCGCCCATACGTCCGGATCACCCTCATATCGTCAACCCCACGGGTGAATTTAGGCCGGAAAGTAACATCGATACGGGATTCGCAACCCCTGCCAAGTATCCAAGTTTCAAAAAACCCTCCAAACGGAAGGCTACAAAGAAGCAAGACAACGAGAATGGCAAGAAGAAAAAGCCCAGCTTAAAACTGGATTTCGGCAAGATCAAGAAAGGTACGACACAAACTAGGTTAGACCGATGGTTATTCAAACCCAAGACACACGCACGGGTTCGATTCAACGAACGGGTAGTCTTAAAAGAAATGACTCTACGTACAGAGAGTTGGACTACCATACCCTTGAAGGGGTTTTCCAATCCGCACAGTCCCTTTGCCA